>JAECUM010013689.1:0-58504 GCA_016617855.1 Megalonaias nervosa
TCCATAATCTTATGACTTCATTATAACCTTTTCTGGGCTCACCCCATTGATGATGCATTATCTGTTGACACATGTCAAACTTCAAACCACATAAAGTATTTTGGCCTGTACAGGCATGCAACAAATGTGCTTCAGGTAAACTATGTAGTTAAATTTATTAGCATTTTTTTTTTCTTAAGAATTCTTTCTCTGAAAAATTCAAGTACCATTATGCAGTATCATGTAAATTGCAAATGCAGCTTGTGCTGTGTGCTCCCAATGGCTAATTTTGTTTTTTTAGTCATGCATTGCATTCTATTGGCTTATACCGGTATATTATTTTTGTAAACTATGCTGACATTTGATTTTAAATGTCATGCATCATAAATGATTTGACCCACTACTCTGAAGTTTTCCAAAAATCTGCTCAACATACTCTGAAATATCACACATTGTAAACTTTAATTTTAACAGCAATTCATCAGTAAGTAAATTTATTACCTCATATACATATTCAACTCTTCCAGGTTTGCTTACCAGTAGACATCAGGATAGTAAACATGAGTTTTATTTTTACACCTGCTGTTTAAAGGACAGTTGAATACTTCAAAATAAGTTACCTCTAACAAATGTAAAATACATTTATTTCTTCTGCAATGTGTATTCTAAAATGGGTTTATGTGATCACAATAGGTATGCCAGTTTGTTTCTTTTAACAGTTATATGCCGTTCAGTATCAAATATTGAATAGTTCATTTTAGTATTGTCACATATACTTCAAGTTTTTGAATTTTTCTTACTCTGCAATGTATACTTTATAATGGTTAGAAAAGGGAAACAAAACTTGTACCTAGAATTGCTCTCAAGCTAAATTAGTGTATCAATGTTCTTAAACATTTCATTGTTAACATAGTACTTGTGCTTGAAACCTGTGTCATCTGTAGGCTTGGAGTTTAAGAAATTTATAAATATTAATGATATTAGTGTTGAATTACAATATCTATTGTTCATAGTTAACTTGAGTAATTTAATTCCATGTTCTTGTTTTTCAAGTTGAAGATAGTGAGTTTTATGTGTAATTTATAACAATTACATTTCAACTGCTCGTACCGTTACTACAGTACTTTCCATAAAATTTAAAGCATCAGTTTTGTGTATGTAAGTGGCTTCAGTCTAAATTTTAAGAGTGTTGTGAGGACACTAACACGCTTGGCAGAGGGTATTGTAATAACCTGCATTTAGAGAGTGAGGTATGCATTCTTGTATACGGTAAACACCATACAAGCCGCCCAATTCAGTCTCGATTTTTTTTTTTAATCAGCGCATTACCAGTGAATTGTTCAAATGAGTTGACATTAATATTTTCTAGGATCCTCTGTTTTGTTTACTTAGTCGATTAACTGTTAGCTGGTATAGTCTATATGTTTTGAGTTAGCGAAAATAGGGAGTATCAATGCCGACGGCTGGCATCCTTGATAAATTGATTAATGACTATTTCTAGTTAACCGTTTAAGAATGCACGGTACATAACCTAATGTGTTTATAGCCTCTGATGTTTCATTTGTATACATCATCGCATGTAAGTTTGTTTTTCTTTTCTCTTCCTTATTTCTTTGGTACATTCACATGTTGACTGCCCTGTCATGGGGTCTACCTCGGTAATATTGTAACAGTGCATAACAGTTTCCGAACCATTGCTATCAGCAACAGCATAACACGGTATGTGCCGCGAATTACAAAACTGATTTTTTTCTTTTCTTGGGGCAATACAATCGCAATGTAACAATGTGTAAAATATCAAATTGGTAATTTCTATGAATGATCATTGTGAAGATTGACTAAATATACCCATGCAATACTAGCTCATACTTGTTTGAATCAACCCACAAAAATTGTGGGTTTTGTGTGTTTTAGAACTGTGGGTTTTGTGGGCGTTGTGGGCGCTGTGGGTTTTGTGGGTTTTGTTAGAACTGTGGGTTTTGTGGGCGTTGTGGGCGCTGTGAGTTTTGTGGGTTTTGTTAGAACTGTGGGTTTTGTGGGCGTTGTGGGTGCTGTGGGTTTTGTCAGGAGTATATAAGGCTTTGTGGGCTGCTTGTAGAGGTCAGTCAGCTAGCAGCGATCAAACTAGGTACATCACAGTTATTGTGAGTTTTACTTTTTTTATTTTATTTTTTTATTTTGTTTTGTTTTGTTTATTATAGAGTTATGTAACTTTAAGCAATATTTTGGACAGTAAACTTTTGTTAAAGTTTACTTTAGCATAAATCAATATTTATTTAAGGAATTTATATATTTTTTTATTTTTAATTCCTTTCTCTCTTCCAAATTTTATGCATTCTAGTCATTTCTAATTATTTTTATAAGCAAATTAGATATTGTTATTTGTTATTTGAACCTCAGTTATATGGTCAAGTGAGTGTTGTCCTCACAGACCAATACTTTTATTTATTTATTTATTTATTTTTCTTTATTTAATTAGTTTTATGAAGCTAAAGACATACAGAGAAGTTTCTCTACATTACAAAGATATAATTCCTTTTCTTAAACTATAGGTCCAACAAAGTTCTTAGGGAAATGGAATGTTTAAGTCATTGTGAGTGTTTTCCTCACCGACTTGACATTCTAAATTCAATTCAACAATACTTGATTAATCTAACAATCTATAAAAACATACATTATTTATGTTTTTATTTTATAATTTACTAGTTGTCTAAGTCATTGTGAGTGTTTTCCTTACCGACTTGACAGCCAATTTACTTCCATCTATATCAATTCACTTCAAATGAGTATTAAGCTAGAGTTGAAGTGTCAAGTCAAGCAAGTGTTTTTCCTTGCAGATTTTACATTTCACATATTACAGTCAAGTCATATTTTCTCTTCTGTAGTAAACTCCATTGCAACTAAATCCAAATATGGTAACTCTTATATAATTTTCATTCATCAAAAGAAGTAATAATATAATGAACTAATAGTATAGTGCTAATGTGTACCCTGACCTTGTGTGAAATTATCATATACCATACTGTACCTCAAGACAATGACAGTATTTTGACTTAGTGCACAAAACAACAAGACTGTCATGGTTATGAGCTGACTTTATTCAATGTTTCTTAATAAATGGATCATCATATTATCTTATGGTTGAAAAGAAATCGAGAGTTCGAGTTCACTCCATTCTCCCCTCCTTAGTCAGCTGATAAGAAGCATACTCTTCCCTGGTACCGTACTCCAGTGTAGTATTCTCAGGACCTAGCTCGGCCGTTACAGTAGCATCTACAACACCATCGGCAACGCCACCGGCGTCTAGTACAATTCTGACTGCTGACCATCCATGAGCTGCATCATCATAGCGAAATTCTCTCTTGGCTTCACTGATACGATTGATTAAAGTTTAATTTGCTAAATCAAGCAAAGCTCGCCTTGGTAATTGAGGGGTTATTCTGTCGAGATAGAGTATGGGTTTAGATCGCTTAATCGCAGATAATCTCATAAATTACTCCATATTATAATTAAACCAAATACATATCTAAATTAAAGTTTGATTTTATATATATACACACATACATATATATATACCCGTCCTTATCCTGTTGATGATTTGTAGTTCGTTGTTTTGTAGTCCTTTGGGTGTCTTGATGCTTCTGGTAACTTCTTAGTTGATACAGGTGCCTGCCTTTGTTGGTGTTGTCCCAGTAGTGCTGCCGTTTCTGATTTGTTTGCTGTCGAACCTGACTGTACAATTCTTGGACGCTGTAAGCAATAGGTTGAATATCGTTTTTCAGTAGGTTGTGTTTTGCGGCGAGGTCTGCTTTATCATTTCCAATTAGGTTGATGTGAGATGGTACCCATAAAAATTCCATATTGTATAGGTTTTCTTCAAGTACTCGTATTATTAGCATTGTTTCTTGCAGAATGTTTCCTCTACTTTTGATGTGCCGGATTCTAGTGATTTTAGTACGCTCAGTGAGTCCGTTATGTTGACGTTTGTTTGTGACTTTGGGTTTTTATCCATATCAGCGCCTCTTTTATCACCCAGAATTCTGATATATAGATGGAACATCCATCCGGTAATCTGGTGCCGATTTGGGTTTGTTGCTCTGGTATCACGATGGCTGCCACTGTTCTATTGAGTTCTTTGGATTTGGACCCGTCTGTGTAGGTTTTTGTATATCCAGTGTAGTTCTCCTCTAAGATTTTATGGATCCCGAACAGGATTTTCCATGGATTTTGTTGTTTGTTTCCTAGTGTCAGCTCTGTGAGGTTTATTCTGGGTGCGTTGTTCTTCCAGGGTGTGGGGTCGTAAATTTTGTATTGTTCCGCTTGGATTTCTGGTATTTGCATTTCTTCACGGAGCTTATGTACTCGTTTACTTGCCGGTGGATTAGGCACTAGCTGTTTGCTGAACGGTCGCCTGCAATTTTTAATTGCCATTTTGGTTGGGTTGTTGTCAGAGTGTATAGATATTCTAATGGCATATCGTAAGATATGTTCTTCTCGTCTTATGTTCAAGGGCAGATCTCCTGTCAGTACCTGTAGTTCGTATTTCGAGGTGTTTGGTAGTGCTCCTGTGCATAGCCTGAGTACTTTATATTGTGGGCCGCTTAATTTTTAAAGTAGGGTAATGTTTGCTGATGCATATATTTGGCAGCCATAGTCCAGTTTGGCTCTTATTAGTGCCTTATATAGCATGAGCAATGTGTGTTGGTCAGCTCCCCATGTTGTTCCCTTCAGGTGTTTTAGGAGGTTGATTTCTTGTTGGCAGGTTTTGGTAAATGTTGCTATGTGTGGTTTCCAGCTGAGGTTTTCGTCCAATAGCATTCCTAGGAAGTATGTCTGTGCGACAAATTTTATAGGTGTTCCTTGTAGGTAAAGCACGGGGTATTTAGGCTTTTGTCTGTTGTTCGGGGAAAAAGCATTCCTACTGTTTTGTCGCTTGAAATTTTAAATCCCCAGTTGTTGGCCCATTTTGAGATTGCGTCGAGGTTCGTTTGTAGTAGATTGATGTATGTTTGGTTGTTTGAGATTCATGCTTTCCAGATTCCGCTGTCGTCTGCAAACTGGGATAGACTCATTGAGTTGTCGATATATTCTCCGAGGTTGATAACCATGATGTTGAATAGAGTTGGACTTACTACACTTCTTGGGGTGTTCCATTGTCCAATGGAGGTAGCGTCACCTATTCTGGTTTTAATTTGTCTCCCTGTCAGGAAGTTTGCTATCCAGCGGTGCATACGTCCCGTTATGTCGTATTGGTTTAGTTTGGAGATAAGTCCTTTGGTCCAAACAAGGTCAAAGGCTTTTTCAATGTCGAGGAAGATTGCTATTAGGTGTCTGTGGCTTTATTGGTTTGCATTACAGGCTTGTTTGATGTCAGCTTCCAGTCTGATAAGTTGGTCGATGGTGGAGCGTCTGTTTCTAAATCCACTTTGGTTTTCAGAGAGTAGTTGGTTTGTATCCAGGTGGTGTTTTATCCTGTTGTTGATCATTGTCTCCATCATTTTGCAGATAGTGTTTGTTAAGGATATTGGTAGGTATAAGGTTATATTTTTAGGGTCCTTTCCTGGTTTTGGTATGGCAATAACTATTGCTTGTTTCCATGTTGTTGGTATGTTTCCCGTTTCACATATTAGGTTGATCATGTCGATGATGATTAGTTGCATATTGACTGGTAGATGTTTATATATGGCGTATCCAAGGTTGTCTTTTCCTGGTGCTGCGGGTTTTTTGTTTTGCAGTGCTTTTGTCCATTCTTGTATTTTGAAGTTGTCGTTTAAAGGTGAGTCGTTGCCTGTTTGTTCCTTAGTTTGATCCTGGAATAGGTGGGGGAATTCCTTCTCTAGTGTTTCCTTTGTGTCATGAATACCTGTGTGTGGTTATTGTTGCTCCTGGAATGGGCGAAGTGTTTTGCGAGTGGCTCAGCTCTTTCTAGATTGGTTTGCGCTCCAGATAGTTTTGGTGTTGTGGTTGGGACCTTCCCTCTTATGGCTTTAATTTTTGCCCATACTTCTTTAGATTTGGTGCGATGTGTGAGCGTGGAGCAGTAGGATTTCCATGAGTCTTGTTTGGCTTCTTTGATGACTGCTCTCAAATTAGCTTCTTTTTGTTTATATATTATGAAGTCTGCCGCTAGTTTGGTATGCTTGAAGCGATTGGGGGCTTTCTTTTTGTCCTTAATGGCGTTTCAACAGTTGTCACTCCACCATTGTATGCTGGTTTTATTTGTCTTTCCGCTTGTTTTGGGTTTAGTTTGTTGTGCTGTTTCATTTAGAACTTGGATGATGTTGTTGTAGTACTGGTTGGTATCATTTCTGCGTAGATCTTCTGGCTGTACTTTCCTCAAGATTTCTTGGAATAGATCCAGTCTGCTTTATCTGTTTTCCATTTTTGGATATTTCGTTGTTGCTCCTTTGGGTTCTGTAGGTATATAGTAATACTTAGTGGAAAGTGGTCACTTCCTAATTTACTTTGTTGGAGTACTTACCACTCTGTGATCTGTGCTATAGATGGCGTGGCTAGTGTTAGGTCTATGGTTGTAAACTTCCCAGTGTTGGGGTCTATTCTGGTAGGTGTTCCTATGTTTATGATTATTAGTTGATTTTCCCTGACGTACTTTTCAATCCTTCTGCCTAAGGTGTCTATATAGTTTCCTCCCCATTCTGTATTGTGTGCATTAAAATCCCCACAGATGATACTGTTCTTGCTTTTGTCTTTAAAGATTTGCATGAAACTATTGATGGGGTTTGCGTTATGGGCTGGGGGGGGGGCATATATGTTGTAGATAGTTATTGTTTTTGGCCCAATTTTGATGGTGATTCCTTGGCGTCGATCTGGTTTTCTGGTAAGTCCACTCGGATATCTAGTTCTGTTACATCTGTGATTATGTTATATATGTAAAAGGCTAGTCCTCCTCCATTTTTCCCATTGTCCCTGTGTTTGTGGAAGTTGGTATCATAGTCTTTTATCTTGGGTAGTTTTGCATTTGTTGTAGTTAGAAGTGTTTCTTGGAGACATAGTATGTCTGGTTTGTGTGTTGTTGTGTTGATTGCCGATATTAGTTCGCCGTGGTTTGCGATTAATCCTCTACAGTTCCATTGCCAGATGGTGAGTTTAGGGTTAGAGTTTGTACGCTTTGTAGTAGGGTTGCTATGCATTATATAAATAGGTTGTTGTTTATATGTTAGGTAATAATCCGATGTACGCTCTGTTGTAGGGTTGCTATCCATAATAGAAGTAAGTTGTTGTTTATGTGTTAGGTATTAATCTGATGTTCCGTTCACTGTTTTAGTTGTCCTTGGAAAATATCTTTTCCATTACTTTATAGAGTAAGTGAAAGAAATCTTCTATTCTGATTTGGTTGTGATGTGTATTCTGTTGGATTCCTTTGATCATTTCCTGTAGCTGTAGGGTTAAGAGGGTTGGGTCTAGGTAATCGGTGTGTATGGTGTTTTCTTCTTTTCCTGTAGTGTGTTGCTGTTTGCTGTGTTCAGATATTGTATTGATGTTGTGACGTTCGCTTCTCATGGTTGATTGTCTTGAATGTGCAGTTGTTTTAGCTTTAGGCCTCTCTTGGGGGGGGGGGGTTGTGCTTAGTTGTTCTGTTCGATTAGTTGCTGCAGTTTTAGGTCTCTCTTGGGGGATTGTGATTGGTCGATCTGATCGAGTTGTGCTTGGTGTTTGGGTTGAGAGAAGTTCTTTTTGTTCTTTTTTGGCTTGCTTGTAAGGGATTTGTTTGTGTTCCATGAGTTGTATTATTCTTTTTTCCGCTATTGTATGCGGACATTCAGGTGAATATGGTGGACGTGGTCCTCTACAGTTAGCACATCTGTGGGTGTTGTTGATGCAATTCCCTGTATGGTTTTCTCCTCATATGCTGCATCTTGTGTGGTATCGGCATCTTTTAGTGAAGTGGCCCCATCGTTGGCAGTTGTTGCAATAGCGGGGATTGGTGATGTATTTGTGTATTTTGTGTGTTTTTTCTAGGGGTCCTAATATGATGGTCATGGGTGGTGGGTCAGCAAATTCGACCAATAGAGTTGACGTCTCTTTTCCATTTCCATTTCTTAGTTTTGTAATTCGTTTAAGTGTTCCGTTGTTGTACTTAAGGTCTTTTTCTATCTCTGTAGTGGTTTTCCGTGTGTGTATCTGGTAGTTTTAATATTGCTTTGAATCCAGTGCTTGGGGTTTCTGTCCCTTCCCTGTTGTATTTGTCTCTTGTCTGGGTCCTGTTTTTTGGGTGGTTGTTGGCTTTTTGTTGTTGCGTGTTGTATATGTTGCTCGATGTCTTCTGACTGTAACTTTTATGCCTGCTATTTGCGTTATTTCAAGATATTTTGCCAGTTGACTTGTGGTGTTGCACCAAATGATGATATAATTGCTTTGTGGTCTTATAATCTTAAACATGTCTCTTTGGTGTTGCAGTAATGTTGTTGCAAGGGTCTTGGTGCTGATTCTTAGAACTTTTTCTGTGTAGCTGCTAATGAATAGTGTTAATTGTGGTGGGTGATATTCGTATTTTATTGGTTTTGGTCTAGTCTCGTGATGTTGATTTCCTGTTTTTGTTTCGATGTGATTTAGTTTTGTGTTTGTTTGGTTGTTGCTTCTATTTACAGTTTTGTTCCTTTTGTCTGTGTTGTTCGTGTTGCTTTTGTTGGCAAATTGTTCTTTTTAATTTATCTTGGTAGCTTTGCTTGTTGCTGTTTGTTCGTCTGCCTTGATCTTTCTCTTGATGTTGGGTTTTCCTTTAATTGAATGGCGCGAATGACGAGCGCTATGATTTATATACTTCAAGCACGGACGTGAAGGAGAACATCCCTTACACTGACCTCATATATACTATCCACACAAACGAACGGGAACGCATATAACGCTCACGCTATAATATCCACACAGACGGGAAGAAAAACACACCATTATATATTATCCACACAAACGAACGAGAACGCATAAAACACACCATATCTACTATCCACACAAACGTACGCGAATGCATAAAACACACCATATTTACTATCCACACAAACGTACGCGAATGCATAAAACACACACACACTATACTATCTACACAGACGGGAAGAGAAGAAAAACACACACACACACATACACACACACACAAAGGAGTGAGTGCTTATAGTCACACTACTGTACATTCATATAAACTGGAAAATTAAATAGTATCTCTTTTCTAGGGATCTGGTTAGCCCTGTTTTTTATTTTTAGAACTTCAGATGCACGTGGCTAATGGTAACATCTCCCAGGTCGGGCACTACACATGCATCTCCTACTCCAATCTAGTTCCTAATTCACATCTGTGATTGGGAGTGCAGAGGCCTCGTGAGTGGCTTCAACATCCCAATCTTCCGTCTCTGGGATAGTAAAGGCTTCCCTCCTTCTCCTATACCATACCCGTGGATGATGAAGTTGTGGTGCTGGTAGTGGCTGTGGTACTAGAAGAGGTTGTGGTACTGGCAGTGGTTGTGGTGCTGGTTGTTGTACTGGAAGTGTTCGTGGAGGCGTCCTCACCTCAGGTTTGACCTCGCACACAGGTCTTAGTATGAGGTGAGGCAGGATCCTTCGCTTCTTTCCTTCTCCTCTTCTTTCTTTTTCTTCTCTTCCTCCTCCTCTATCCTGGTTTCTTCCGCAATGGCCTCCATGACCAGCTCGTCCAGGAGGTGTCTGGCATACTCCAGGTGCATTTGAAGTTCTAAAATCTGGCAATTCTGCTACTCATTGTTGACGAGTCAACGTGGGTAGCCAGACTGACGATCGCTTCGCTTTATATCCGTGGAGCACGGACTTGAAGGTAAATATCCCCTGATACCAAAACTTACAATACCACTATTACTATTACATGGAAAGCGCGGACCTAAAAGAAAAAAACACGTTCACATTTTTTACTTACAAACACAAACATGCACTATTCGACAAGACAGAGAAACGAAGTATGGATTTTTACTGACAAAAGAAACAAAGTGCTTATAGACACAATTCTATTTTTTTAAACATAAACACACAAATTTATTTTGGCAATTGAATTAGTATGTCTTTTCGAGAGTATTGGGGTAACCCTGAAAAGGGCTGTTTTTGTTGACGGGGAGTGATGGCAATAATTTTACTGTCTGTGATTTCGTCCCCGTCTGGCAGCAGGCTTTCCTACACGATACGGTCTCCTTCTGAGGAAAGAGAAGGAGAACTCCTTGTGTCCACACGGCAGTCAATAAAACCTCTGGTTCCTGTTGCTGTTGTTGCTGTTGCTGCTGCTGTTCTCTCTGCTTCTGAAGTCTGAACTTCTCTGTCCACTCTTCTTATTCTTTCTTGATTTCCTCTCTGAAGACCTCTTCTACGAGGTCATAGGCTATTGTTAACATTCTGACATTCTCTATCTCTTCAGGTTTTAGTATCAGGTTTAGCCTGACACGATGTATGTTCACGTAAGCTTCATTCAGCTTGGCTAATCTGGAAGGCATGTTCATAGGTAGACGAGTCAACCATGGATGGCCAGACTAGAGAACCGACCCGCTTTATGTGGTTCAAACGCGGACGCGATAGACAACATCCCCACTAGGGTTTTTGTTGAGTCGAAATGTTATGATAGCTAATGTCATGGTGAGAGATAGAGAGAAGTCAAAGAGTATATATTCACAGAGCATATATTCACAGGCTTTTTTTAAAAAAAACAAACGACAGACACATTTTTTCAAAACATAACTTTTTATTCAACAAACAATTAACCACTAACAATTAACAATAACATCAAACAAACTTTTTTTGACAAGGTTGACAACGTTGTGAAATCATGTGAGATTTCCACTGATGGAAGTCATGAGGCCATTGATGTACACAATGTTTCCTAGCTAAAGACAAAAGATAGCCATAATGGTCACAAAACCATCGATCTACTTTCTCGTCGTTTCTAGAAGAGTTACGATCAAAATAAGTCACTAAATATTCTAAAGAATATCCAAGACTGCGTTGATGAAGAAAATACTCACAATATTGTCCACACACCATGGAATATGTGCCTTGTAATTTCACATTATTGTATCGCTTCATCTGGGCATTTCTTCTCATAAAGTCGATGATGTCGTCTTGCAAAGGGAGTAATCCATACGAATCAAAATACTCAACACAAACCTCTTGAGGGAAGTACACCGCGAACCAGTGGGTTCCTGGGAGATGACTCTCGTTCGTGTTGATGACATAAGCTTGATGGTCTTGAGGTTTGCAATGAGGTAGTTCATCTTTAGCGCACACGACAGGATTCCAAGAAGCAGTATACGAACTGTTGTTCAAAAGGTAATAAAGTTCCCAGGTATCCATTTTTTGTTTTGTTGTTTCTTTTTCCACAGGTACTGATAAGTGATCAATTCAATTCTGACTTTTTCTTTGAAAATCTCTGTAAAGTAATTGTCTCTTCGCTTCGTCTTCTTACTATGAGCCAAGAGAGCTTTGATGCGATACATCTATTTAGCAGTCACTGTTGGGCAAGAATGATCACGCAAGCCTTTATACCACTCATGCAACACTGCTTCTTCTGAGATAAGACCCCAAGCGTTCTCCAGATACTCGTCCAATTTTTCTTCTTGACTCATCATCAAACATTTATCGTGTTGAATTTGACTGGGATGATCGTTTTGACATCCATAGCAATCTTTCTTGGTCAATTCCGCAATTTTATCCGCCAGGTGTTTGGCAAAACACGACACTAAATGTTGTTCTTATTCTGACCATCTGGACGTGATCACTACGTCCTCTTCGTCTTTGTCTTGGGGTTCTGCTTTCACGGTATCCTCCCATTCCATTTCCAAAGATTCTCTACCGTTCAAAGAGGGATAATTGTCTTCCATAGTTTCTAATAGTCTAGAATGACTTCTCTCAAACTGTTGATTTCTGTGGTATTATCGAATTCGGCATACAAGATGGCGCTGACCGTCTCGGTGAGAGCTTCTGCAAACTGAAATTCCACATGCAGTTGACCGGATTTTATAGGGTGGATATGTCCCTCGTCGCTGCCTTGGTCTGGAGTGAAATCAAAGGCCCACAAAGTGTAACCTCCTACATAATCTTCGTACGAAATACCGTGACTGGTGTTGGTTCCTAGTTGTCCGGTAGCTTCGTACAGGGACAAGTACGATCTCAAGTAATTCTTCTGGGCAAAGTTAGGTTCGAAGGGTCTGGTACACAAGGTCTTGCCATCGCGACTGACTTTGATCTTGGACACTCTATAGTGCTTAAACTGGAAAGGAATTTGATCGTGCGCTCCGTTGAGGGTTGCATTACTGACGATGCCAACGATTAAACGTTTGGGTAACTGTCCTTGGAACAGATGATCTTCGATCTAGGATCGGAGTCCAGCAGCAATGGTGAAAGTTTTCACTTCTACATGTCGTATCGGATACTTGGCGGTCGTTCTGCTCAATGTGTGACTGATGTCGTTTCGTTTCCCGCTTTAGGTAACACTTCTACGCGACGCACGTAAAGTCTGGCTTCTTGGATAATGGTTTTGTACTCGTTGGCATGAGCCATCAAATGGAAAGCGACACTGGTGCGATCTCGGTCAAATGAGGATTGGGACGTAAATGTGGGGTCCGTTGTTCTTGCCAACGATGATATTCCATCCATCGTTTGTAAGGCACTAAAGCCAGTTTTCGTCCTTCCATAGGATTTCAAGGATCACGTCTGAGATCTTTTGATTCCAGAGGTCCCGTTTATCTTCTTGACTTTTTATCTTCATCCCAGGATTATACCCATCGTTCCCAATACTCCTTTCAGCAAGGGTCCTCCTATTGTTCCCAGCAAGGGTCCTAACATGGGTAACATTACTCCGCGTTACACCAACATCGTTTTCTTTTGACGAATGGGGATTTTCTTTTGGACCATTTGGCGAAGAACATGTCGATGTTTGGCTAAGCATTCTTTCTGATGTTTAGACAAAGATATCGTGCATTTCAAGACATTCAGACAACATTCGCTCAAGGTATCGATGACGTCTTTGGAAGCGGCTTGAATGAGGGTTTTTTCGCATGGGTGGAGATGCTTTGGACAGGACGGACAACATATTCCAATGTTTGGCAAAACGAGGAGGCAGTCATTTCCTTTTATTTCCTTTGGGAGTAGAAGAAGGATGTCTTTTGGGGGATGATGATATCTTTGTTGGTTGGATGGTTCCGCGACTTACACCAAAAGATACACTAACGTCGATGACTTGGCACAGGGCCTTTTATTCTTTTTTTTTTGACAATCGATTCGTCATAAAGGTCACAATTTGTTTTCCAAAATCGCCAAAGAATCCTCCTCTTTGGTGACTTCTCCTTTTCTTTGGACGAGTGTGTCTTTTCAGGGACAGACGTCGATGTTTGGCTAAGTGTTTTTTTTCGATGATGTGACTGTCCCTTTCGTTTTCCTTTTCCTTTTGGACAGAAGAACGACGATGGTGGCGGTGTGCACGTCTTTGAGGGGACATCTTTGGGCTTTCAGGAGCACAAAAACTCTGATCCCTATATTTGCCTTAGGTAATTTGTATAATGGAATGCGTTGCCACTGATTGTCGGTTCGTCGTATCATTTTCATGGTAGGAATCACACGTCGTGGAGGGGTTCGCAACGGACTCAATCGGGACAGTTCTTGCTTGAACAAATACAGTAAACTCTTTAACACGCCAATCTTTCTTGGACTTTGATTTTGATGGCAGGTACTTTGTGAGCAGCGGCTACTGCCGCTAAAGAGGAAGAGGGTGTCACCGCTGGAGGAGAAGTTTTTGGAGACGCAGGTTTCCAATCTTTCATCAAATTAGGAAAGACACGTGTTAAATAGGGTTTGGCAGGCATCACCAGCAACGGAGACGTGGAAGAACCTGAGGCTACTGGAGACGCAGTCACCATTGTGGCAGGTCGTGGTTTGCGAATGTAAGGTTGCGTCCTGGCGGCAATACCTCTCTTGCGGGTAGAAGCTGTTTTCTGTGGGCTTTTCATTTTCTTTTTCTGAGGCTGTGACCTGGTCATGACACTGCTGCTCTTTTTCTTTTTCTTATGGGTCCGTCGAGGAGTGCCTTTTTTCTTGGGGAGAACATTGGAAGCATTGGGATCCCATTTTAAGAGGGAACGAATAATGACACCTCCTAGAAAACCGCTTCCTCCAGGTTTCAAAATGATTTGCTTTTTGGTTTAAGTGTCAATGCGATGATCGGCTAGTTGCGTCAAGACTACTTTGTTTCTCTCAAAAAAAACGTTTGGTTTGATGTGGAATCTGAATGATGCCTTGCAGGAATTGACGTGCTGTCACCGTAAAACCATCTTAAGACTTCTTTGAGACTAGTTTCTAAGACACAAGCACGTATTTGTGGATTTTTATCGCGATTGATGCCGTACAAGGCACGAATCAATTTGACGGGAAGATGAGACTGAAGGGACGTCATGTTGACGATGTGTGAGATAGACTCAAAGTGACCGAGGTTTTGATAGACTTTTTTGGTTGTTGTTGTTGCTGTTACGTCGAGGAAGGGTACGTGTACACGACAAGCCCTCCGTCTTGGCACCAGTGATGAAACACATGGGTACGAAATCGCAAATAATCGGGGGTGGATGGTTTTAAATCTACGAGTAAATAAGTGTATGGAGTTTGAGTGTCATCGTCGTACGCATGAGTCAGCCAAGACGTTCCTAACTGTTTGGCTAAGACTTGCATTTGCGATTTATCTCTAGAGCTTTTAAACAAGACCACGTAATGAGCATTGACACTGATGGTGCGATGGGCTTTGCTTTGTTGAAACAAATTTTGGGTAATGTAAATGACACTGGCATTACGATTATGCCCTTTGCGCGTAAACCACAGTTTAATTTCTTCTTCTTCTTCTCCTAACATGTCGTCGAAGATGACCAGATGGGTTTGACTAGGGTCAGACACGATCCCGTCGTCTTCGCCAGGAATGCCTTCCACAAAGACGATGGAATTGCCTTGACTTTCTCGCAGAAGGCTGTACGCCGAATGCCACTCTTTGTAACACCATACGATTCGTTGAGGTGGACGATCGATCAAATGATGTTTATGTTCGATCAAACGTTTGACAAATTCGGTTTTGCCTGAATCGCTAGGTCCGGCAATGAGCATGTTAAAGGGATGGCGAAGATACAAAGCCTCCCAACTGGTTCGATCTAAGTGTTCGTCAATGGCTTTGAAAGTGGAGGAAGAAGGAGTAGAGACAGTAGAGGTAGCCATAGTACTGTAAGGAATGTCACTTTTGACACGAAGACAGACAAGACAAGAGATTTTATACTTTTTTCAGCACACGTTTATTGTCATCTTTAAAAGTGAACAACACGAAAGACAAAAATACATAAAAGCCAAATGGCTAAGTACATGAATAAAAGACACATCAAAACGATCATAGTAGAATATAAACAAGTCTCTGTACAACATTTGTGGTGATCAAGATGTGGTATCGAAGGGACAGTGTGTAATGTTCTTAGAGTCTCTACACTCCTTGGCACAGTCACACAAGTGTCTTCCCGGAATGGTCTTTCGGGGATGTCGATGACGGTCCTGTCCTGTCCTGACGGGAGTGGTTCTTCTTCTTCTTCTGGCGCTGCCACTAACACAGGTTTAAAAGTTACTTTTTTCACTGAACGTTTAAATTTTTTAGGATGACAAATCTTGGGCATAGTGTGCCACTTCTTTTGTCCAAGCCTCGAAACTCCATCTTTTCTAGTCAGGTACATCTTTCCAGTGAGGGTGTAAGTAACAAACTACACACACATCATCGTACACATCTTCAATACCTAAAAGTTGACGAACCTTTCTTTCCTGTAAAGGTCGAGAAGTATCGAGATGAAAGCGCAAAGCTTTGAGCAGAATGAGTTTTTCGTGCACATTTAAAGGGACCACATTCATGCTTTTTGGAGTGGTATGTACTGTTCGTAAAGAGTCCACAAGGAATCGGCTGGTAAACGAAATCCCAGAAAGCAATTCACTAAGACCCACACCACACGTCGACCCCAATTCAATGGACACAGTTCTCTTAAAATGATATCGTAATCCTCCACCGTTTGAATATTGTCATTGATTTTCTTCCACGGAATCTGTTGTATCACGATTGATAAAGGGCGTGGCATGGTAGTCCGTTTTTATATCCTCTTTAGTGTAAGGTAATAAGTGTACTTTTTGAATATCATCGGTTTTATTTCAGTACCGCACCAAAAATGTTTAGTAACTAACTCACACACCACACGTCGCACAGAAGTTTCCTCTTGAACTAAGCTAACGTTGTGTAAAAGATTTTGGTAATCCTCTAACTCGTCCGTTGCAATTCGGTGTATTAGGATCACCTTGTAAGTAGAATGAGTGGCATCCAAAACTTTGTGAATTTCACGCGACTCATCAATGTCTGACCAATGGAACACTTTGAAATGGACCAGTCATCTTATACTATTCAAGTACCAGTGATTCCAACATCTGTGACGTAACAGATGTAATTGTTCTTTGCGTTTCACTTGTATTTTCACCAACTCTCGATAAATGCGTTCTCCCAACTCCACAGGCAAACCACGAATGTTCTCTTGTAAAGTATCCATGACCATGTCAGTCAAACACTTCTCCTAGAGCGAAAGCAACGAATGTAGTGAGTAATTTCTGGCCACTGCCATTCCAGGAAACGGTCAAGAATGTCATTAAAAACTTCTAATGTAAATCGTCTAAAGCGGAATATTAGGAAGAACGCACCCCTGATCCAGAAAAATCTGACTTGTTTGTTGACTTTTGTCAATTTCCTCTTGTGAATTTCTCGACATAAAAGTTCCTCAGTCACCCATTGAGATTTTCCTCTGGCAAGTCGAAGCCAAATTTCCTTGTAGATCTTCTCTTGCAATTCGTTTGGTAATGTTTGAAGATTATTTTTTAGATGGGGTTTAAATACTTGTCTAGGTGTTGTCCAACGTTTGACTCCTAGCCACGTAGCTGGTTTCTTACACGACATGGTATACCCACTTCAATGACGAGGTCCCACTAAAGGTAGGTAGTAACAATCTGGAGACCATCGAGCATGTTCCAGGTAAGCGCAATCTTTCTTCTCCCACTCGTGACGTGACACACCGCAACTGAAGCACTTGACTTTATCCCCTTCTCCCAAGTAGATAAATCCGGTTCTAGCTAATTCTTCGAGGGTAGGTCATACAAGATATTTTGGCCATTTTCCTCGGAAGGTTTGGAATCGATATTCAATATCGCAGTATTCAGGCAATCTCACAGGGAACGAATATTCGTCTTTCACAGATTCATTTCGATGAGGGTACGGTGAAAAATAAAAGAGGTTCCTCAGTTTTGGATGACATCAGTAGGGTGGTAGCCGCATGGTTTCATAATGATGACATCAACCATGAAAACCAGTAAAGTGAAAAGATATACGATGACGAATGTCAAAGTTCCAATGATGTGGTACTGAATCGCTGAGATCATAGCGTACGGCATCCCTGCCATCGCAAGGCACAGCATCGTACTCGAGTTTCTAGTTGGATTTGAGTCTTACGCTCGATACTTGCTGTTTGAAAGGATTCATCCTTCTCGCTTGCCGTTTGTAGTGACAATAAACTATCGGTCTTGGACGTTCTCCTTTTTCATATGCTGGCCAATATCGGCGTGACCGTACAGTAAAGTGAAGTGATTGGGAAGCTGTACTCGCTTCTGGTACACGATTTGACTTTTTCCAAGGGACCGCTGACGATTTGGTGTGTGGGTAAACGTACAATCTTGTGTGGTTCGTGGGTGGTCACTTTAAAATTTCCATCCTGTCCACAGTGCAACGCTTCCTTCAAGACGCAAAAGTTCACCACTTGACTGGTGCGATAATTGAGAGTCAGTCCTTTCATTTTACACTCCGTGTGCACTTCTCCTTGTGGGTCCCGGTATTCGTAGCCGTAAGTTTTGGGACCGCCACTTGCAAAACTTAGAATCTTGTCGTCGAGATGCTCGTCCGTCCAGGCTCCTCAACGGTCTTCTTCGATAATAGGATGACTTTGACCCAGACGATCGATGTAGATGCAACCGTTTGGTCAAAATACAGCACACGATCTCCTAACAGTTCTAAAGCTTCGTACAGTTTTAAGCGAGCATGGGCTGTCACGTAAGCCGCAATGATGACATGTCCAAATTCGTCGGTTTCTACAAAGTCCAGTTCTTCTTCGTAATTAACTAAGATCAAGTCCTCACGAACGACGTCCACGTGTTTCATGTATTTGGTTTTGTCGTGAATCATCTGGAAGTAGCGGGAAGGTTCTGTCAAATACTCCGTCTTGGGTAAACACGGTCGTTGTGCCATTTTGCCCCACAAGCAATTTAACATTACTCTGGCAAACGATCGCCTTCATTCGTTTTTCTCCACGTGGTCTAAAGTGATGCCTTCCTGCTCCCAGTATTTCTCTTTGAAATTCTTTTGGCCTTCGGGAGTGTGTCACCAGGAAGGATAGCCACTGGCTTCTTCTTTCAGTTTTAAAAAGGCATTCACGTAGTCTGCGAAAATGCCTTTTTTAGTCTCGTCGCCCTTGTGGTATTTTTCTGTTTTGGGAAAGTGGTAAATTTCGTAAACTTCTAACAGTTGGTATCCCAAATCCAGAGCTTTGAACAATTCCACGTTGACCCACGTTCCTGTCAAGGCGCGTTCTTCCTGGCTGTACTGACAAGGTTGGTCTTGGTTGCACGTTTCTGCACAAGTACGACACAAGGGAAACATCAGTTTTCCTTGGCAATGGTGAGGTAAAATGGGATGGTACAAGTTCGTGCGAGGCAAGACTTTGCACTTGATCAATCCTTCGTATTAGCGAATGTTGTCTACGTCGATGTGTTCCGTCAGTAATTGCGGGTGCCCTGCGGGAAAGTGACAATATTTGCACACGTACGGATACATAGAACATACGTTCTAGTGTCTGATTTCTTCTCCTTTCTCCTCGTCGGCTTGGTACAGCACACAGGTGACATTCGTCCGTCCTCCGTACAAACTGTCCCGCGGGTTCAGATGGTCCGCCAGCTTATAACTTTCCACGATGCGCTTAAACTCGGGATCGGTTTTCAAACGGTGATCGTACTCGAGTTCCCACATTTCCACCACTTGGTATCCATGCTCATCTAACTTCAAGCGCCGCTTACAAGTGGCCTGGTACAAGTCTTCCATTGTCCGTTGTAAAAACTGATTTGTAGTGTCACGTTCAGGGTAGCAGATGGGACATCCGTGAAATAAGCACCCGTTAAACTCGTGCACGAACTTGGGGTTTTCTAAATCCCAGCCATCCACCGAATACCTTCCGATGGTTTTCTCGCCTCCTCCGTTTCGGGCGTGTTGGATCCATTTGTCTTCCTTGTCGCACAAGTAATGTAACCAGCGTAGGGCTTTGACCGAGTATTGACGTTTGACAAAGTTCGTCGTTTGAGGACTTATAACACCTAGGGTGTTTTCGGGCATGAATCGTTGGCGGTACACAAAGGAATACGCTTTTGCAATGGTACAGGATTCTTTCAAGGGATCGATCCCTCCGTGTTCCATGAACAGTTCTCAAAATTTTCCACAGCAACGCCGTAAAATGTCCAAGTCGGAACGACAATATTTTAACATTTCTTCCTGAAAGTCGAAGGGGTCCGAGGCGTGAGTGTGGTACCAAGCGTAGAAAGCTTCTCTTTGCTCGGTATGCATGTTGTCGGGGTCGTAGTAGTGATCCTCAGGCAAATGGGGTAGAACGGCGTGTTGATTGGCTTCGGTATTGAAAAAGTGCGGAAAAATAGCCTTTGGCCATTTCTGTCATTCCAAACGTTTTAGGCATTTGGCTCAAAGGCATGGCCAAGTAACTCATCGAATCTTTAAACTGCACTTGTCCCACTTACATGGAGATGATTTTGGCTTCATTCAAAGTCACTTTCGGACGTTCGGTACTTTTCTCCGTATAGTATCTCAACAGAAACTGACCATCGTATCCCGAGAAATTGTGAGCCATCACCGTGGCATAGCGATGACAATCTCCGTAATGTTCGATGTCTTCTTGGTTCCACGTCTCATCGATAGGGTTTAAGATCCATTGGGAGAAATCGGCCAATGTGTTCGGTCCCCGAAAGATTCTTTCACGTCCTCCAGGAATCTTGCTACAGTGAGGGCAATAAGTAAAGATAGGCTCTTGGATGCACTTCTCACACGCTCGGTGAGCCACGCAGAAGTTAGGAATGTGAATGGCAGTCTCTTGCATGCATTCGAAATCGAAAACGATGAAATGGCCTTTCTTCTGGTCATCTTCTTCCTCTTCATGTTTGGAATGGTATTTTTGAATGTATCATTCGTGTTCCAAGTCCACGATTTGGCGACAAATTTGACATCTTTTCTTTCCTGAACATACGTGGGTCTTGGCACTGTTGGTACGTATGCCTTTTCCACAAGTAGGGCACAATCTCAGGAGTTGACAAGCACATTTCTGTTGTGAACCTTGAGTCTTTAGATGTTGTTGGTAACAGGCAGGCCTGACAAAAATGCGCTGACAAGCTAGACAATGCGCTCGTTCTTGTCCTTCGTAAAGACACTGCTTAGAGGCTAAACATCCTGTGTATTTCGATCCACAATATTTGTGTTGCTCTCGATTGTTATAGCCATAGTCATATTTCTCACAGTAATAACCGTATGACAGGAATCTGGTGATACTGGTAATAGCATCAAAATGTTCATCGTCATGATAGACGTGAATGTATTTTCCGTCTTTGAAATCTTTGCCTCGAAACAACAGAGGCCAACGTACTTCTTGAGGGTGCACTTTCAAGGTGCAGCAACTTTTGCATTTCAGGAATGCCACAAGCGGTGTCTTTGGATATTCCCTGCTTGCTGTAATAGGAGTTCTGCTTCTCTTTGTTGTTTGGTTCGGTCCGATCGTCGAATAGTTTTCCAGGCTCTTTTCCATTCTGTCGTGTCCCACCACGAGGGCACGTGCTAAACACATCTTGTCTTCAGCATTGTTAAATTGAACGATGCTGCTCTTGATGCTGCGAAGGTCGTCTACCAATAACATCTTTTTGAGTTGTCCGGTCCATTGGGGAAGAGAAACGTGGGGCATGAACAGTGTCGCTTTTCCGTCGGTGATCTGAAACTTGTCGTTGGATTCCTGTACGTGCTGAATCTTGTCGATGACTTTGGAAGGTGTCAGTTATGATGGGCTGCTAAACTCGATCCAAACGGGGGACTTCAAACTGTCGTGATGAATATAAAGTCTCAAGCGATCGTCTTCTTTGGCTTCACATTGCTGCTTCAGTGTGGTTAACAAAGAATCCCGCACATCGGTGATGAACCTTTCTGCTTTCTCCAACGGTACGTCGGACTTAAAATCTTTAAATTTCACCGTGTACATGTAGGCCGTAGTTCAAATTTTCTAGAGGAGCGTTTGTCCGTCTCTCGAATGTGAAAGTACTTTTCAGGATTTACTGGTAGTGGTGAACTTTGGTTGGGTGTAGACTCTCTGGGTCTGGATTCTGGTTCACTCATCTCATCTTGAAAATCGCTGACATGAATTTGAGCCAAAACTGCAGCTACTGTGCGAGGCGATAAATCACGTTTCTGACTCTTACTTTCTTCTCCTTTCTTTACGAATGATGCGATCGTTTCATCTTGACTGCAAAACGTCAAATGACTACATTTGAAACGCCATGAACCCCTATATATCCATGTCAGACCAGTGTATATATAAAGGGCTGGTGCCTTCCCTCTCAGTATTCATTTCACTCTGAAGCTGACCGACACGATGGAAGAACCCACACAGATCCAACTTCTGATCGAAGCTTTGCGAGGTGTCATTAGAACGTTTTCTTCAGAGAAGCCGACGGACTACTCCTCCTCCTTTCGAGATAAAACTCAATATACTTGCTATATTTGTCAGAAGAAAGGGCATTGGGCTACAGAATGTGCAGATCGTCAAAAAAGCAAGACCGGTGTCAAGAGAGACAAAAGTCAAGATCCCTGGTATCATTGTCAAGAGAAAGGACATTGGTCTTCAGATTGCCCTAAGAAACAACCTGAGCAGGAGGAAGAGGTAAAAGAAGAAGAGGTGCCCTGGGCAAAAGAAGAAACCCGACACGTTCATTGCTTCTCGTCTCCACGGCCGGTGCACCCCAATTCATCGTCTTCTTAGTTTCAGTCATGTTTCACAAAACAATGTCGCATCGATTCACTGCGCACAGACGCTAGAGCACCTATATAAGGAATGTGACGTCACAGGTAGCTCTCTTCGAAATGGAAGACAGACTCCGCGAAGTGACTGAATTTTGTAACGCGTGTTGGGATTGGTGAACAATCTCAATCCGTTTCGATCCGCTATTCCACTATAAATAAACGCGGTTCACTTTCATTGCCTTCACCTGTTCTTGTCACAAGATGTGGACAAACGTTGAATCCTCTACTCTCGTATCGTCGATGCTGTTCCATACGGACTTACCCATGTATGTTAAATCATCATGGACCATCATCAGGATCACCGATACGACTGTTTGGAAAAGAAGATGCTATGTGGAGAGACATGGCTGTCTGAAGCGAGTCCACATCTATGGTCCAGAGGTTATAAAAGTTTGAGAAAGAGTAGAAGATCAGTGAGATGTCCTCTATGTTAACGAACTGGTGTTAACATAAAAACAAATGGCCCTTTTCAGGGCCACTTTCATATGCCTCTAAAAGAATTGTTTTTTCTTGCCTAAAAAAGTTTAGTGGATTGTATATTTTATGTTTAAGTCCCAAAAACATTATTCTCTTACCTAAAATTTTTTTAGTCGGTTATATAATTTGGGTATGATAGATTGATGTTCATCAATCTATGGTTGTGTTGTATATGTCTCTGTCTCTCTTGTATTTGTCCCTACCTAGAGTAGCTGCGCATATTCAGGTCAGCCACTTGCCACGTTGTTACCAATCTCCAGTACCTTGACGTCATCCTACCTGTCCCATTCCTATTGACCCATGATCAATCCTGAGGCTATATCGTCCCGACCTGTGCCATTTGGGCCTATAAATTTGGGGCCATACTGCAACCCCCCAAATTTAACATTACGGTCTACGTGGGGCTCTATCGTCCCCATTAACTACTCAAGGTGTTTCCGTTCCTATGATATAAACAAGAACTATATTTTACAATCAGCATCAATTGTTTTGGTCCACATTAATGACTGTGCGTGTGTTCTTTAACATTTCTCCGCCTTGCACTACGCGAGCTTCCAATTAAGGCTTCAACAAACCTAGATCTATCAATTAAAGAGATTAAAATTCTGATCTTTTTTGAGCAATAATAATTACCGCGTTTGATAATCTGACATAGCATACACACTAAATTAGCAACTTGTTTCTCGCTTACATTACTGGATTACGTACATACACATTATTCGTCGAAGTTCTTATATGTAATAATTCTTACGTTTTTGCCACTGAATCAGTTTTCAGTGACATATTACTGTGGGGATTTTTATTTTTTCTCTTTCAAAGAAATGAATACGTGAATAATAAACAGTTGCCTCCTTTGGAGTGTTTTATGACGAAAACAACCACAGATATGTTTGAACATACCAAGGAAAGGTGTCATTGATATATTTCATCACGATTTGTTAAAAAAAGACCCATAAAACTAGCATAGCGAGTTCTGAGTGACAGCACGTTAACTCTTGGGGTAAAGACAGTTTCGGATACTCTCTCTCTCTCTCTCTCTCTCTCTCTCTCTCTCTCTCTCTCTCTCTCTCTCCATAGATTTATTATTATTATTGTTATTATTATTATTATTATTATTATTATTATTATTATTATTATTATTAATATGGTAGCTTCTAACTTTTCAGTACTGACCCGGTTTAAAATCAGCTAATAATATGGATGTCTCCAAAAATCTAATCCTGTCAGTTTCATACGCCTCCACAAATCAAGAAAACGTTGTATATATTGCTTTATTTCTCATATGTTGGTCATTTATTGGTAAAGGTACATAAAGGGAAAAGTGCATAAGGCATGATATTGTCCTTGGGTATATTTTAAAAGTGCATGATCAGTATACGGTAATAATAATATAAGGCTAAATTTTATATTAGAAGTAACATTGATAGAGACTATGGTCATCAGAATATATATTTTGGGAAGTGAACATTAACGTGGAAGTTTATTAAGCATTTTTATCACAAATATGATAAAACTTGACACTAGCCTTGTGTAAACAGCATTAGTGCAACAAGCAATTAGAATAATAGTCAAATTATTATTTTTGTAGTTTATATTTCTGTCCATATCGCATCCTTTTTATCAGCCATAAATGTAGTCTTTTATCTCCCAATATATTAAACCTAATACCAAAATAATAACTTTGTATTTTTTATAAATGTCTAAATTAACTGAATCAGGTAGTTAAATAATTTCATTCTTCAACAGTCTTCCACCTACATATTACTTCTGCCGTGTATACATGTTTTTCAAAAAAATGAAGATAGAACTTTCATAGTCATATATGATTTGTGTAAAGTTTCTTAAATCTAATCATTAGATTCATGACAAGAAAAAATTGTGAAGACAAAAAAATATTTTGCAAAATTAGAGAGACATGGTGCTGGGGTAATACAGACAAGAATGATCTGTTGGTTTGTTGTTTTGTTTTTCGTCATAAAACACTCCAGGCAACTGTTTATCATTCACATATTCATTTCTTTCGAAATATATGACTAAGCACGCCCATCCACAACCGCAATTGTCACTACTTTTTTAATGGAGTGTGTGATGTTTCAAATGCATATAATTCCGACGATTCGTTTTTATTTATATATGCATAAAACATATATTAAAAAAATCAACGTGATATATCAGTTTAGTTTGTTAAAATGAAAGGAAACTGTGTGAAAAGAGCTGAGATTGTTGCGACATTTGGATAAATGTGATAGTTATTTAGAATCACATTACATACGTATGGCATGTCCCCAATTTCATTGTATAATGTCTGACACTTTGTACATATTTGTGAGTCCCCGTTCTGATGGTAAAAAATTCTGATACATTGTTTCCTGGAACCACAGACACATTCCAAAGGAGTTTATATAAAAGGCATTGTAAAACAGATCTTTATTGCCAAATATTGTTACAGTAAAGATGTCCATGTTTTGATGCTAAGAATCATGTCCCTGCTTAGTAGTATATGGGGATACCGTAGAGACAACGGAAAATACATTACGGGACCCTATTTTGTACCATGGGGACAAGATTTATAGGGACAAAATATCACCCTGGGATACTATAGGGACAATAGGAATTTGAACAGGTGGGGTCACGTCACGGTACTGGACACTTGCAACAATGTAGCAAGTACCCTGACGTCATGCCACCTGTTTCATTTCTATAAAAAAGTTTTATGCATTCGCGTTCGTGTCAATGGATAGTATAGTATGTTTTATGCCTTCACGTTCGTTTCCATAGATTGATGAACATCAATCTATCCTACCCAAATTATACAACCGACTAAAAATACATTTTAGGTAAGAGAATAATGTTTTTGGGAGTTAAACATAAAATATACAATCGAATAAAAAAAAATTTTAGGCAAGAAAGAATCAATCTTTTCGAGGCAGTGAAGCGGCCCTGAAAAGGGCCGTTGTTTGTTATGCTAACACCATTCCGTTAACATAGAGGGCATAGCATAGGTCTTCTTCTCTTCCTCAAACTTTGTCTAACCTCTGGACCGTAGACGAGAGTCCGCTTCAGACAACCTTGTCTTTCCACATAGGTCCTTCTTTTCCAAACCCTTGTCTCGGTGATCCTAACGATTCTCCATGATGATCTCACATACATGGGTAAGTCCGTACGGAAAAACAACGACGATACGAAAGTAGAGGATTCAACGTTGGTCCACATCTTTGTGACGAGAACAGGTGAAGGGAATGAAGTGAACCGCGTCTATTTATGGAGGAATAGCGGATCGAAACGGATTGAGATTGTTCACCAATCCCAACACGCGTTACAAAATTAAGTCACTTCGCGGAGTCTGTCTTCCAATCCGAAGAGAGCTACCTGTGACGTCACATTCCCTATATAGGTGCTCTAGCGTCTGTGCGCAGTGAATCGATGCGACATTGTTTTGTGAAACATGACTGAAACTAAGAAGACAATGAATTGGGGTGCACAAAGTCAACACAGGACTACTACCAGAAGAGGTTGATTTCAACTGGGATTTAGCGGATTTTCTCTCTTCTTCGCAAGAATTTGTTCCGGTACCAGTACCTTCGCCACCTTCTCCTTCTTTACCACAGGTCGATGATTTTAAACAGAGACAGAAAGAAGAATTGGAGAAATTTTTACAACAGCAGAAAGAGGCAGAACAAGCATTTCTCCTTGAATAGCAACAGCGAGAAGAAGAAGAGGCAAGAAGGAAACGACAGGAAGAAGAAGCAGAGAAGAAACAAGGTCTAGGAGAGAAGGAGAAGGAGAACAGTGAACCTCAAACGGTAACGGTACTCTTGGACATTTTGGCAGAGTTAAGAAGCCTGAAACAAATGTATCAGACTTCTTTATTACGACCCAAGAGAAGAAGACCATCCCAAGCCAAACAGTCTATTCCGGTTACTACACCTCAGATACCACCCCTAGTGATTTCTACCAAATCATTGACAGGAGCAAGTCCATAAGTAGTCCTTGGCCGTGACAAAGGCTTAAGGCAGTTAATGCTGATTGCTTCTCGTTCCTGAGTTCTAAGAAGAAGAAAAAAACACTCAATGATCCTTTTCATGGCCATTCACTTCGTTCGAAATGAGATAATATTCATTTTGCCTCAGTCAATTAAAACTCAAAAATCCCTTGTTTGCTCCATGATGTACGTGCGTGAGTGCGTGAGTCCGTGAGTGTTGGTCCTTATTATTCTAAAAAATCAAAACAAAGAGACACTTACTTTATTCAGTCTGGTCTATTCTGATACAAATTTTTACAATCCAATGTCACAACACAACACAACACTTTTAAAAAGTTCATAGACTTCCTCTGTGTCTTTTTTCCTTCTTTCACTCACTCTGTTTTCTGATCTTCTTCAGTTTCACAGTTTTTTTCTCCTCTTCTTCCTCACTTTTTTCTCGTCTTCTTCTCTTTTCTGTCTTCTCTTTCTGAACGTCTCGGGGTTCTTCTTTTGCCGAGGGTGCCTCTTCTTCATTCTCCTCCTGCACAGGTTGTTTCATAGGGCAGTCTGAAGACCAATGTCCTTTCTCTTGACAATGATACCAGGGATCTTGACTTTTGTCTCTCTTGACACCGGTCTTGCTTTTTTGACGATCTGCACATTCTGTAGCCCAATGCCCTTTCTTCTGACAGATATAGCAAGTATCTTGACTTTTATCTCGAAAGGAGGGGGAGTAGTCCGTCGGCTTGTCTGAAGAAAACTTTCGTATGACACCTCGCAAAGCTCTAATCAGAAGTTGGATCTGTGTGGGTTCTTCCATCGTGCTGGTCGGCTTGAGAGCGAAATGAATACTGAGAGGGAAGGCACCAGCCCTTTATATATACACTGAGCCTGACATGGATATATAGGGATCCATGGCGTTTCAAATGTAGTCATTTGACGTTTTGCAGTCAAGATGAAACGATCGCATCATTTCGTAAAGAAAGGAGAAGAAAGTAAGAGGCAGAAACGTGATTTATCGCCTCGCACAGTAGCTGAAGTCTTGGCTGAAATTCATGTCAGCGATTTTCAAGATGAGATGAGTGAGCCAGAATCTAGGCCTAGAGAGTCTACACCCAGTCAAAGTCCGTCACAAACAGTAAACCCTGAAAAGTACTTTCACATTCGAGAGACGGACAAACGCTCCTCTAGAAAATTTAGAACCACGGCATACACGTACACGGTGAAGTTTCAAGATTTCAAGTCCGACGTACCACTGGAGAAAGCAGAAGGGTTCATCACCGATGTGCGGGATTCTTTGTTAACCACACTGAAACAGCAATGTGAAGCCAAAGAAGATGATCGCTTGAGACTTTCCATTCATCACGACAGTTTGAAGTCCCCCGTTTGGATCGAGTTTAGCAGCCCATCAGAATTGACACCTTCCAAAGTCATGGGCACGATTCAACTCGTGCAACAATCCAACGACAAGTTTCAGATCACCGATGGAAAAGCGACACTGTTCAT
This sequence comes from Megalonaias nervosa, assembly GCA_016617855.1. Lineage (NCBI taxonomy): Eukaryota > Metazoa > Mollusca > Bivalvia > Unionida > Unionidae > Megalonaias > Megalonaias nervosa. Next base: position 28,098 of record JAECUM010013689.1, read on the forward strand.
GCCCCACGTTTCTCTTCCCCAAGGGACAGGACGCAGAAAGGTGTTATTGGTGAACGAACTTCGTAGCGTCCAGCATAGCATCGTTCTAATTAACAATCTTCAAGACAAGATGTGTTTAGCCCGTGCCATCGTGGTGGGACGAACGTATACCGACAAGAACGACACGGCAGAATGGAAAAGAGCCTGGAAAACTATTCCAAAATCTAGCCCAGACAAACAACGAAGAGAAGCATCTCTCCTGTTACAGCAAGCTGGTCTTTCCAAAGACACACCCTGTGGCATTCCTGAAATGCAAAAGTTGCAAGACGTCTTGGCTCCACGCTACACCTTGAAAGTGCACCCTCAAGAAGTATGCGGACCTCTGTTGTTTCGAGGCAAAAATTTTAAAGACGGAAAATACATTCACGTCTATCATCACGATGAACATCTTGATGCCATTACCAGCATCACTTCATTCCTGGGATACGGTTATTACTGTGAGAAATATGACTATGGCTATAACAATCGAGAGCAACACAAACATTGTGGATCGAAATGCGCACGTTTGTCAGTCCAACTTGTTACCAACAACATTTGAAGACGCAAGGTTCATAGCAGAAATGTGCTTGCCAACTCCTGAGATTGTGCCCTACTTGTGGAAAAGGCATATGTACCAACAGTGCCAAGGCGCACCTCTGTTAAGGAAAGAAACAACGTCACATTTGTGGTCAAATCGTGGACTTGGAACACGAATGATACATTCAAAAATACCATTCCAAACATCAAGAAGAAGATAATGACCAGAAGAAAGGCAATTTCATCTTTTTCGATTTCGAATGCATGCAAGAGACTGGCATTCACATTCCTAATTTCTGCGTGGCTCACCGAGCGTGTGAGAAGTGCATCCAAGAGCCTATCTTTACTCATTGCCCTCACTGTAGCAAGATTCCTGGAGGACGTGAAAAAATATTTTCGGAGACCGAACACGCTAGTCGATTTTGCCCAATGGATCTTAAACCCTATCGATGAGACGTGGAACCAAGAAGACATCGAACATTACGGAGATTGTCATCGCTATGCCACGGTGATGACTTAGAATTTCTCGGGATACGATGGTCAGTTTCTGTTGAGATACTATACGGAGAAAAGTACCGAACGTCCTAAAGTCATTTTGAACGGAGCCAAAATCGTTTCCATGCAAGTAGGCCATCTGCAGTTTAAATATTCGATGAGTTACTTGGCCATGCCTTTGAGCCAAATGCCTAAAACGTTTGGAATGACAGAAATGGCCAAAGGCTATTTCCCGCATTTTTTTCAATACCGAAGCCAATCAACACGCCGTTCTACCCCGTTTGCCTGAGGATCACTACTACGACCCCGACAACATGTGCACCGAACAACGAGAAGCTTTCTACGCTTGGTACCACACACACGCCTCGGACCCCTTCGACTTTCAGGAAGAAATGTTAAAATATTGTCGTTCCGACTTGGACATTTTACGGCGTTGCTGTGGAAAATTTTGAGAACTGTTCATGGAACACGGAGGGATCGATCCTTTGAAAGAAGCTTGCACCATTGCCAAAGCGTGTTCCTTAGTGCACCGCCAACGATTCATGCCCGAAAACACCCTAGGTGTTATAAGTCCTCAAACGACGAACTTTGTTAAACGTCAATACTCGGTCAAAGCCCTACGCTGGTTACATTACTTGTGCGACAAGGAAGACAAATGGATCCAACACGCCCGCAATGGAGGAGGTGAAAAAGCCATCGGAAGGTACGACTTTAACGCATGCTTGTTTCACGGTTGTCCCATCTGTTACCCTCAACGTAACACTACAAATCAGTTTTTACAACGGGCCATGAAAGACTTGTACCAGGCCACTTGTAAGCAGCGCATGAAGTTAGATGAGCATGGATACCAAGTGGTGGAAATATGGGAACACGAGTACGATCACCGTTTGAAAACCGATCCTGAGTTTAAGCGCATCGTGGAAAGTTATAAGCTGGTGGACCCTCTGAACCCGCGGGACAGTTTGTACGGAGGACGGACGAATGTCACCTGTGTGCTGTACCAAGCCGACAAGGAGAAAGGAGAAAAAATCAAATACTTACACGTGTGTTCGCTGTATCCGTACGTGTGCAAATATTGTCACTTTCCCGCAGGGCACCCGCAATTGCTGACGGAACACATCGACGTAGACAACATTCGCCAATACGAAGGATTGATCAAGTGCAAAGTCTTCCCTCCCACGTACTTGTACCATCCCATTTTACCTCACCATTGCCAAGGAAAACTGATGTTTCCCTTGTGCCGTACTTGTGCCGAAACGTGCAACCAAGACCAACCTTGACAACACACCCAGGAAGAACGCGCCTTGACAGGAACGTGGGTCAACGTGGAATTGTTCAAAGCTCTGGACTTGGGATACCAACCGTTAGAAGTTTACGAAATTTACCACTTTCCCAAAACAGAAAAATACCACAAGGGCGACGAGACTAAAAAAGGCATTTTCGCAGACTATGTGAATGCCTTTTTGCAACTGAAAGAGGAAGCCAGTGGCTATCCTTCCTGGTGACACACTCCCGAAGACCAAAAGAAATTCAAAGAGAAATACTGGGAGCAGGAAGGCATCACATTAGACTACATCGAGAAAAACGAATGAAGGCGATCGTTTGCCAAAGTGATGTTAAATTGCTTGTGGGGCAAAATGGCAAAACGACCGTGTTTACCCAAGACGGAGTATTTGACAGAATCGTCTCACTACTTCCATATGATTCACGACAAAACCAGATACGTCGTTCGTGAGGACTTGATCTTAGTTAATTACGAAGAAGAACTGGACTTTGTAAAAACCGACGAATTTGGAAATGTCATCATTGCGGCTTACAGGACAGACCATGCTAGCTTAAAACTGTACGAAGCTTTAGAACTGTTAGGAGATCGTGTGCTGTATTTTGTCACGGACAGTTGCATCTACATCGATCGTCTGGGTCAACCTCACCCTGTCATAGAAGGAAACCGTTTAGGAGCCTGGACGGACGAGCATCCCGAAGACAAGATTCTAAGTTTTGCAAGTGGCGGTCCCAAAAATTACGGCTACGAATACCGTGACCCACAAGGAGAAGTGCACACGGAGTGCAAAGAGAAAGGATTGACTCTCAATTATCGCACCAGTCGACTGGTGAACCTTGATTATTTTAAAGAAGCGTTCCACTCTGGAGAGGATGGAAATTTAAAGTGACCACCCACGAACCACACAAGATTGTACGTTTACTCACACACCAAATCGTTAGGAGGCCCTTGGAAAAAGTCTATCAAATCGTGTACCAGAAGCGAGTACAGCTTCCCAATCACTTCACTTTACTGTACGGTCACGCCGATATTGGCCAGCATATAAAAAAGGACAACGTCCAAGACTGATAGTTCATTAGAACTACCAATACCAAGCGAGAAAGATGAATCCTTTCAAACAGCAAGTATCGAGCGTAACACTCAAATCCAACTAGAAACTCGAGTACGATGCTGTGCCTTGTGATGACAGGGGTGCCGTACGTTATGACCTCAGCGATTCAGTACCACATCATGGTAACTTTGCTACACCTACCATGGAAAGTGATGCTGTGCGTGTCAAACATGTCGGATGCGAAAGCGATGACACTCGTCACCGTTCACCTTCACACTTTACTGGTTTTCATGCTGGATGTCATCATTATGAAACCATGCGGCTACCACCCTACGGATGTCATCCCAAACTGAGCAGACTCCTGCATATTTCACCGTACCCTCATTGAAATGAACCTGGTGCGTTTGCCTGAATACTGCGATTTTGAAAGTCGATATCAAACCTTCCGAGGAAAATGGCCAAAATATCTTGGACGACCTCTTGGTCTCTAGATTGTCACTTACCTTTAGTAGGACCTCGTCATTGAAGTGGCATACCGTGTCGTTTAAGAAACCAGCTGCTTGGCTAGGAGTCAAACGTTGGACAACACCTAGACAAGTATTTAAACCCCATCTAAAAAATAATCTTCAAACATTACCAAACGAATTGCAAGAGATCTAAAAGGACATTTGGCTGGAACTTGCCAGAGCAAAATCTCGATGGGTGATTGCAGAACTTTTGTGTCGACAAATTCACAAGAGGAAATTGACAAAAGTCAACAAACAAGTCAGATGCGTTCATCCTAATATTCCGCTTTAGACCATTTACATTACAAGATTTTAATGACATTCTTGACCGTTTCCTGGAATGGCAGTGGCCAGAAATTACTCACTTTGTCCGTTACTTTCGCTCTAGGACAAGTGTTTGACTGACATGGTCATGGATACTTTACAAGAGAACATTCGTGGTTTGCCTGTGGACTTGAGAGAACGCATTTAACGCGAGTTAGTCAAAATACAAGTGAAACGCAAAGAACGATTGCATCCGTTACGTCACCGATGTTGGAACCACTGGTACCTAAATACTATAAGAGGACTGATTCTGATGAAAGTGTTCCATTGGTCAGACATTGATGAATCGCGTGAAATTCATAAATGTTTGGATGCCACTCATTCAACTTACAAGGTGATCCTAATACACCGAATTCCAACGGACGAGATAGAGGATTAGAACAAATCTTTACAAGAACAATTCTTTCTAGTTCAAGAGGAAACTTCTGTGCGACGTGTGGTGTGTGAGTTAGTGACTAACATTTTTGGTACGGTACTAAAATAAAATCGAGACTGTTCAAAAAGTACACTTATTACCTTACACCAAACAGGGTTTAAAAACGGACTACCATGCCACGCCCTTTATCAATCGTGATGCAACAGATTCCGTAGAAGGACACTATTCAAACGGTGGATTACAATTGCCTATTACGAGAACTGTGTCCATTGAATTGGGGTCGACGTGTAGTGTGTGTCTTAATGACTTCCTTTCTGGGATTTCGTTTACCAGCAGATTCCTTGTGGACTCTTTACGAACAGTACATACCACTCCAAAAAGCATGAAAGTGGTTTCTTTAAAAGTACACGAAAAACTCATTCTGCTCAAAGCTTTGCGCTTTCATCTCGATACTTCTCAACAACCTCTACAGGAAAGAAACATTCGTGATCTTTAAGGTACTGAAGATGTGTACGATGATGTGTGTGTAGTTTGTGACTTACACCCTCACTGGAAAGATGTACGTGACTGGAAAAGTTGGGGTTTCGAGGTTTGGACAAAAGAAGTGACACACTATCCCCAAGATTTGGCATCCTAAAACATTAAAACGTTCAGTGAAAAAAGTAACTTTTGAACCAGTGTTAGTGACAGTGCCAGAGGAAGAAGAAGTCGAGACCGAGGAAAACTACTAACTTCAGGCCAGGCCCGTTATCGACTTCCCCGAAAGACCATTCCGGGAAGACACTTGTGTGACTGTGCCAAGGAGTGTAGAGACTCTAAGAACATTACACACTGTCCCTACAATTTCACCTCTTATCACCACAAATGTTGTACAGAGACTTGTTACCGCTCCGGTGGCCTAGTGGTTAGAGCGTCCGCCTCGGATGCGGGAGGTCGTGGGTTCGATCCCCGGTCGAGTCATACCAAAGACTTACAAAAATGGTACTAACAGCTGCCTCGCTTGGCGCTCAGCATTAAGAGGTTAGTGTTAGGACTGGTCGGCCTGGTGTCAGGATAATGTGACTGGGTGGGACATCATGCTACATGTCTGCGGCATGAGGCCCCAGTGCTAGACATCACTATAAACTGCCACACTGCAGACATCGTAGCGATATGACTGAAAAATTGTTAAAGCTACGTTAAAAATCATAATCACATCACATCACATCACAGAGACTTGTTTATATTCCACTATGATCGTTTTGATGTGTCTTTTATTCATGTACTTAGCCATTTGGCTTTTATGTATTTTTGTCTTTCGTGTTGTTCACTTTTAAAGATGACAATAAACGTGTGCTGAAAAAAGTATAAAAACTCTTGTCTTGTCTGTCTTCCTGTCAAACGTGACATTCCTTACACTACTACTACTATGGCTACCTCTACTGTCTCCGCTCCCTCTTCCTCCACTTTCAAAGTCATCGACGAACACGTAGATCGGACTAGTTGTGAGGCCTTTTATCTTTGCCATCCCTTTAACATGCTCATTGCCGGACCTAGCGATTCAGGCAAAACCGAATTTGTCAAACGTTTGATCGAACATAAACATCATTTGATCGATCGTCCACCTCAACGAATCGTGTGGTGTTACAAAGAGTGGCAATCGGCGTACAGCCTTCTGCGAGAAAGTCAAGGCAATTCCATCGTCTTTGTGGAAGGCATTCCTGGCGAAGACGACGGGATCGTGTCTGACTCTAGTCAAACCCATTTGGTTATTTTGACAACATGTTAGGAGAAGAAGAAGAAGAAATTAAACTCTGGTTTACGCGCAAAGTGCATAATCGTAAAGCCAGTGTCATTTACATTACCCAAAATTTGTTTCAACAACGTAAAGCCCATCGTACCATCAGTCTCAATGCTCATTACGTGGTTTTGTTTAAAAGCCCTAGAGATAAATCGCAAGTGCAAGTCTTAGCCAAACAGTTAGGAACGCCTTGGCTGACTCATGTGTACGACGATGACACTCAAACCCCACACGCTTATTTACTCGTGGATTTAAAACCCACTACCCCCGATTATTTGCGATTTCGTACCCATCTGTTTCACCACTGGTGCCAAGACGGAGGACCTGTCGTGTACACGTCCCCTTCCTCGACTTAACAACAACCACATCCACCAAAAAAAACTCTATAAAACCCTCGGTCGCTTGGGGTCTCCCTCACACATCGTCAACATGACGTCCCTTCAGTCTCATCTTCCCATCAAATTGATTCGTGCCTTGTACGGTATCAGTCGCGTGAAAAATCCACAAATACGTGCTCATGTCTTACAAGCTAGTCTCAAAGAAGTCTTACGATGGTTTACGGTGACATCACGTCAATTACTGCAAGGCATCATTCACATTCCACATCAAACCAAACGTTTCTTTGAGAGAAACAAAGTATCCTTGACGCAACTAGCCGATCATCGCATCGACACTCAAACCAAAAAGCAAATCATTTTGAAACCTGGAGGAAGCGGTTCTCTAGGAGGTGTCATCATTCATTCCCTCTTAAAATGGAATCCCAATGCTCCCAAAGTCGTCCCCAATTAAAAAAAAAAGCCACGCCCAAACGTACCCAGAAGAAAAAGAAAAAGAGTAACAGTGTCAAGATCAGGTCACAGCCACAAAAAAAAAAAAGAAAAAGAAAAGTCCACAGAAAACAGCTTCTACCCGCAAGAAAGGTACTGCCGCCTGGACGCAACCTTACATTCGCAAACCACGGCCTACCACAACAACAACGGTGACTGCGTCTCCAGTAACCTCGACATCTTCCACTTCTCCATTGCTGGTGATGCCTGCCAAACCCGATTTGACACGCGTCTTCCCTAATTTGATGAAACATTGGAAACCCGTGTCTCCAAAAACGTCTCCTCCAGCGGTGACACCCTCTTCCTCTTTAGCGGCAGTAGCCGCTGCTCACAAAGTACCTGCCATCAAAATCAAAGTCCAAGAGAAATCAGGTATGTTAAAGAGTTCACTGGGTTTGTCCAAGCAAGAACTGTCCCGACTGAGTCCGTTGCGAACCCTTCCACGACGCGTGATGCCTGCCATGAAAATGATACGACGAACCGACAATCAGTGGCGACGCATTCCAGTATAAAAAGACCTGAGGCCGACGATAGGTTTAGTGTTGTTGTGCTCCTGAACGCCCAAAAATGGCCCCTCCAAGAAGTGCACACCGTCACCATCGGCATTCTTCTGTCCAAAAAGGAAAAGGAAAAAGAAAAGCACAGTCACGTCCTCCGACAAAACGCATCGCCAAACATCGACGTCTGTCCCTGAAAAGTCACAATCGTCCAAAGAAAAGGAGAAGTCACCAAAGAGGAAGATTTGTGCAGAGTCTTCTTTTACCACACATGATCAAAACTTTTAAATCTATTACCACTAGCCAAAAATAAGATTAAAGGACGCATGTGAAGCCATGGACTTTAGTGTATGTTGTGCACCATAAGATGTCTCCTCATCGTCGTTCTCCTGTCCAGAAAGGATAAAGAAAAAGACAGTTTCGTCATCCGAGAAAACGCTTAGTCAAACATCGACGACACCCCCAGAAAAGACACTCACCCATTGAAAAGGAGGATTCTTTGGCGATTTTGGAAAACACATCGTCACCTTTATGACGAAGCGATAGTCCCCAAAAAAAGGATAAAAGACCGTGTGACAAGTCATCGACGTCAGTGTATTTTTTGTTGTGTGCCACGGAACCAACGAACCAACCGAGAAAGATGTCACCAAAAACAAAAAGACATTCCTCTTCTACCCTCAAAGGAAAGAAAAGGAAAGGACTGCCACCTCGTTTAGCCAACCATTGGGACATGTTGTCCGTCCTGTCCAAAGCTTCTCAACCCATGCAAAAAAAAAAACTCATTCAAACTTCCTCCAAAGATGTCATCGATACCGTGAGCGAATATTGTCTGAATGTCTTGAAAGGCACGATACTTTTGTCTAAACATCAGAAACAATGCTTAGCCAAATATCGACACGTACTTCGCCAAATGGTCCAAAAGAAAATACCTATTCGTCAAACGATAAAGATATTGGTGCAACGCGGAGGATTTTACCCCTGTTAGGACCCTTGCTGGGAACCATAGGAACACCTATTCTGAAAGGAGTATTGGAACAATGTCAAGAATCCTGGGATGAAGATAAAAGGTCCAAGAAAATAAAAGGGACCTCTGGAATCAAAAGATCTCAGACGTGACCCTTGAAGTCCAATGGAAGGACGAAAACTGACTTTAGTACCTTACAAACGATGGATGGAATATCATCGTTGGCAAGAACAACGAACCCCGCATTTTTACCTCCCAATCCTCATTAGACCGAGATGTCCCAGTTACAACACGAATTGCAATCATTGATTTATCGCACCGATTTGTCAGAAATGGAAAAATCTCAACGGTACGGTCAATTGTTGCAACGACTGCAACTCTTTCCCCAGAAAGCTTTAGACGAAACAGCTCTACCCACTCTGAAAGATTTTAAGGCCTTGATGAAAAGTTCACCACCACCACCACTACCACCCCCAGCGGTCAAGACAGATGCAGCCCCACGGTTACCTGAGGAAGAAGAGGCAAGAGAAGTCTTTCAAACACCGTCAGCAGCTCCATCCCTAGTAAGATTGCAGCGTAGTTGTTGAACCCTTCCCCTACACCACAACGAGAAGAACTTAATGCTTGGGTTAAAAAGATGATGTCCACTCCACCTTCGACAGAAGTTAAAAAGAAAGAAGGGAAAGCAGAAGTAAAAAAAAAAGAAGACCAAAGCCATTCCATTACCACCACCACCACCGCCACTACCACCAAAACTACCTTCGACTTCTACTCCTGTGGCACAACGGACACGTAAAGCCGTTTCTAAACCACTTCAGAGTACCATCAGCGAAGAGTGGATGACTTATTAAAAAATGGAGAAGGTGTTAGACAGCATTTACTACGATCCATCCAATCCTGCAGGTTACGGAGGAGTTCAGAAATTGTATCGTGCTGCCAAAACTCGACTGAAAAGTGTTCGTTTACCTCAAGTGCAACGCTGGTTGCAAGAACAAGCCACGTACACCTTACACAAACCCATTCGACGAAACTTTTCCAGAAGTCGCACCCGAGTGGAGGGTATAGATCATCAATGGCAAGCCGATTTAGTTGATGTCTCTCATTTGGCCACCTACAATCGTGGTTACAAATATTTATTTTGGTGTCATCGACGTCTTTTCCAAAGTTGCTTGGGTCGTACCAGTGACTTCCAAATCGAGCAGTGAGTTAGTGCGAGCCCTCAAGCTGGTGTTGAAACAAAACGGGCTTCACCCTCTTCGATGGCAAACTGACAAAGTCACCGAATTTCTGAACCAAGCTTTCCAAAAAGAACTGAAGAAACGTGACATTCATTTTTTCACCACCGAGAATCCCGAAACCAAAGCCAGCATCTTGGAATGTTTTCAACGCACCTTGAAAGAACGCATGTGGAAATATTTTACACATCAACACACTCTCAGGTACATCAATGTCCTGCCACACCTCGTCCAATCGTACAACCAATCTTACCATCGGAGCATCGGACGTGCCTCCCAGGACGTGACTCCCGACAACGAAGTGACCGTCTTCGAGCACCTGTTTGGTACGTCCCCAACAGTGACTGTCCCCAAGAAAGGTGGAGTGTTGGCAGCAGGAGGTTACTTACCCAACTGGACCACCGAATTGTTTCGTGTCACCGAACGTGTGCGTGGTCGTCATTGGAAGACATGAACGGGGAAGTGTTAAAAGGAATGTTTTACTTGCCCGAGTTACAACGTGTGACCACAAAAGAAGACGACTTCTACGAGATAGAAAGCATTCTCGATCGAAGAACCCGAAAAGTGGGAAAACGACGTGTCAAAGAAGTCAAAGTACGTTGGAAAGGATATCCGCCGAGTTTTGACTCTTGGATCGACGCTTCGCAAATCATTGACTATAAAAAGAAGTGACCATCATGCCATTCAACACAGCCTCAGCTACCGCAGTAACCACTCTCTCCCCTAGTTCTTCTCTGCAAGATCTACAAAAGCAACCCTTGTGGGTGTGGTGTGGAGAATGTGTGCCTAAAACGCAAATCGTCTTTTTCTGCCAAATCTTTGTGGTGTATTGTGTCATCGGTGCTGCCATTGCCAATTTGAGTTTGCAACAAGGAGACAAACAATTGTTGACCATTTTACTCAGCAGTTGCATCGGTTACCTTCTTCCCAATCCGTCTCTGAAATATTCCTCTAACGGAAACAACAACGGGAGTCTTGTGTCCAACGTCAGTCCCCCATCCAACAGTCACTCTAACCATCCTCTTTTAGACACTGCTCTGACTTCCAGTGACTCCTCGGACACTAGAACTCTGGAATTATGAACAACCAATTTTACTTAACGTTACCCAGTGACAGTTCATAGGAGGTGTTTCCCAATAATACCCTATGCTGTTACACGGCCAAATTACCTCAGGCCATCCAATTAGATCACGAAGCCCATTGGGAACTGGCTTTAGTGGAAATAATTCACCCTACACAAATCAAAAACATCGTTGAAAATCAAAACACTGTTACGGTAGAAGTTCATGACGAACAAGTGCAACAACACTTGGATGAACGCAGCAGTGTAGCTGACTCTATGAAATCACAAGACACCAAAACTAAACGTACCACTTATCGGTTGAAAATGCCCTCAGGCTATTATTTTAGTGGTCAACATTTGGTGAAAGCTATTGCTGACAGGTTCAATGCCATGTTTGATAAAGTCTTGGAGAAAACCAGAAAAAGTGTCACGATCGAATACCACAAAATAGCTCGTCACCTAATGATGAAATTTTCAGAGGACAAAGTATGGGCCATTACATTTTGTCCTGAATTGTATGACATTTTGGGTGGAGACCCTAAGTTGATCAAGATTGCAAACGAAATACCAGCCGTGACCGGTAACTCAGATTTTGCGAAATATTTTAGATTCCCTGTAGAAATGAACCAAGGACAGAATTTAATCTTTGTATACTCCGATGTGGTGGAGTACAACGTAGTGGGACACACCTCCGTACCGTTGCTGCGTGTCATTCCTTTCAAAGTGGATTCTGCCACGAACGCTGACGAGGAAGGTGGAAACACCTATCACGTTCACCGCGAATTTGTGCATCCTCACTATTTGCCCGTCAGTAAGTCGTATTTCGACACTGTCAACATTGCTATAAAAGGAGATCTGGGACAAAATATTCCATTCACCAAAAGGAAAGTCACAGTGAAACTCCATTTTCGAAAACGATTACTCTAACCTTTTGTCAGTCAAGTATCCTGTGTACCAAGGAGTCGCTCGACAGCGAGGACATGGTTTAGGAGATATGCTAAAATCAGCCTTTTGTTCGGTGGCACTAATTTTGAAACCGATGGTGACACGGGGATTGCACGCCTTGAAAGATGCCGCGTTGACGCAAGGTAAAGACTTTCTCCAAAATGTCATCATTAACAAACAAAATCCTAAAGAAGCTTTCTTGAGAGCGGGCAAAAATGTCTTGCTTCAAATGGGCAAAGACATTTTGGGTCGACGAGAAACTCCTATAAATGCCCTGCGCGATGCCGAGTCAGGCATTCCTGCTTCCCTGACGCCACAGCAAGGACAAGGCAGAAAAAGACGACGAAAACACCCCTTCAGAGGACTTCACGCCCCTAGAGCTAGAAAGACTAAGAAAAGAAAAACCGTCCGAGAGTTAGACGTTTTTGATTATTAAATCACAGAAAAATGATGCACCGAGAGTCTTGCGCTTCTTCCAAGTCGGAACTGGATCTGTTTGCCATGCCACCCACTATGATGACGATGCAAGAATCCCAATGGGTCGAATTTCATCCCGTCTCTTCTTTGACGGATTCAGCTCCCATCGAGTTTGAAATCAAAGGACAACCCGAAGATTACATCGATCTAAATAGCAGTTACTTGTATCTGGAACTTAAAGTGATCAAACGGACAACACCAATCCGGGATCCGATGCCAGAGTACCTCCCGTCAACAATTTCATGCATTCCTTGTTCAGCGAAGTGGATTTGTACTTGAATTAACAAACTGGTCAGCAGTAGCATGGATACTTACTCTTACCGAGCGTACCTAGAAAATCTCTTGACGTACGGAAAAGAGGCCAAGAACACTCATCTGGATGCTTGCGTGGTATGGAAACCTGACACCTCAGGTGAGGACATGTTTAACGACACAGCCCTGACAGCCGATGACAATCCTCACAATGTGGGTTTTAACGACCGTCGAAAGAAAATCCTGCAAGGTCGTAGTTTAGAAATGATGGATCGCTTGCATTTTGGACATGTGGCAGCAAGACAAGTATTTACTCAACGGAGTGGATATTCGTCTGAAATTAAATCTCAGCAGTGTCGCTTTCCATTTGATGGCTCATACCAATGAGTACAAAACCATCATCCAAGAAGCCAGACTTTACGTGCGACTCATAGAAGTGTTACCTAAAGCGGGAAACGACGTCAGTCACACGTTGAGCAGAACGACCGCCAAGTATCCGATACGAAACTATTCACATTCTTGGGGCCTGGCATAATATAGAACTTCGACGAATAATGCACATGTACGCGCTGCCCGTAATGTAAGATATATATTAAAAGTGTCGAGAAACAACTTGTTAGTTTAGTGTCTATGCTAGGTCAGGTCATCAAATATGGTAATTACTATTGATCAAATAAGATGAATTGATAGATCTAGGTTTTTGGAAACCTTTGAAGCTCGCGCAGTACAAGACGGAGAAATGTTAAAGAACACAAGCACATTTGTTAATGTGGATCAAATCACTTGATGCTGATTGGAAAATATAGTTCTTGTTTATATCATAGGAACGGAAACACCTTGGCTGTCCAAGTTTCGTCTGCAAAAATCTCAACCGAATGCTGAAATACTTGTCTAGATTATAAATTTGGGCGTGCTGACACCATACATCATGGATAACAGCACCCCCTGTGTATGTTTGCATTTATGCTAGAGGATTTGCAGTTTGACCTTACAATGTGGTGCTGTTCCCAGTCAGACCGTTTACTTTCTACACTTTTCATTTAATACCACATCGTTTGGAATCTGAATGCATTATTCCATGCGGTTCTTCAGACCATTTTATTCAATACCCAATCATTTGGAATCTAAATTCATCATTTCATTTGTTGGATTAAATCATTTTATTTTAGACTACATCATTTTATCTAATACCACGTCATTTGGAAACAGACTTCATCATTCCATTTTCTTCTTTAAATCATTTTATTTAATATCACGTCATTTGGAATCTGAATTCATCATTTCATTTATTGGTTTAAATCATTGGATTTTATGCTATGTAGATTCAATTAATAAACGTCATTTGGAATCAGAATTCATCATTCCGTTTTGTTGTTTAAATCATTTTATTTAATACCAGATCATTTGGAATTTAAATTCATGATTTCATTTGTTGAGTTAAATCATTTCATTTTAGACTACATTATTTTATTTAATATCACGTCATTTGGAAGCAGATATCATCATTTTGTTTTGTTCTTTAAATCATTTAATTTCATACTAAGTCATTTCACTTAATACCACATCATTTGGGATCTGAATTGATTATTTCATTTTTGGGGTTCAATCATTTCGTTTCATGCTACATCATTTCATATCACACAACATCATTTGGAATCTGAATTCATCATTCCATTTGTTGGGTTAAATCATTTCATTTCACACTACATAATTTCATTTAATACCACGTCATTTGGAATCTAAATTCATCATTCGGTTTTGTTGGTTAAATCATTTCATGTGACACCACATCATTTGGACTCTGGATTTATCATTTCATTTGCAGGATTAAATCATTTGATTTCATACTACATCATTTGATTAATGTAATTTTGGCGGTGACGGCTGCTCATACTGGTCGGCCTGTTGTGATGATAACGTGACTGGGTGGGACATCATGCTACATGTCTGCGGCATGATGCCCAAGTGCTAGACATAACTATAAGCTGTCACAGTGCAGACATCGTAGCGATATGACTGAAAAATTGTTAAAGCTACGTACAAATCCAAAACACACACACACACACACACACACACACTGTATCACATGTTATCAAAAACTGATGATCTAAGACTTACGATGCAAAATGAATCCAGCCTTGCAGTAATTTGTGTGAACGTTTTCTTGACTTTAATGTATCCGACTTCTATTTGTATTGAAAACCTTTCATCCTAAATACGAAAGCGACACGACGGAATGGGAGAAGGGATATTTATGTATGTCTCAAATAATTTAACCTACAGAAAAAAGAGTTTATTTTTAGATATCCACGATATAATCAATATAGATCAAATTAAGTTTCCTCAAAAGCAAATCTTCTATATCCGCTCTGCTTACCTACCTTCTCTCTCTCTCTCTCTCTCTCTCTCTCTCTCTCTCTCTCTCTCTCATTGACTGATCAATTGTGACCTCCAACAAGAGGACTCTGTAGCTTTTAACAATGAATTATCATGAGAGACTTTAATATTGATTTCACTTCCGGCATTAACACTAATTGTTCTATATGATACAACTCTACAACTTCATGTAGGTAATTAACGTTCCGAAAAGAGTAACAATCCCTTCTGGTTCCCTTATCAAGCACATCTCCACTACCCACCCCGATAACCTCTTCAAGATTAACGTAGCTTGTATCTCTATTAGTGCTCACAATCTCATTTGTGTAACTCGCGTTCCCATATGCAACAATAATACTTTTAAAAAATGTGATGAAAATAAAGTTCTCCGAACTGCCTCAATATATTAGCTAATTAACTTTTTCTAATAGGGACGCAGGTTATGATTTATCTGTCTGGAGCCACTTTTTCTTACTATCCTAAATAAACACGTCCCCTATACAAGTTAAAAGAATCAAATAATCAAATCAACCAGTTTGGTATGCTAGTTATATCGCCGAGCCGCAACGTCAAGGATATTATTATCGTAAATGTAAAGACTTTGCCAATTATTGTTTAAGGCAGAACATAGATAAATTTCTCTTATGAAACATAAATGCTCATGTTACAAAATAAGTCATTGTCTCAAACGCTGATAACAGATCCATCTTTAATCATCTATCTGAATTCTTGTCTACGAAAACAGTAATTTAAAGTGCACGCGAAATTATAATTTATAGCACTAAGCTCACCGGCGATCGCTACATTGCAAACTAGCTGAACCTCTTTTTTACGAATATTCTCCAACGCTCGATGTACCTACATTTTATACAGAACCTTACATGCATGAACGTGCTGCCTTCCGAAATGAAGGGGAACCCGATCATATTATTTTCAGTATCCCTCTAACTACATATCACTGAAATAAACATTAACAAATCAGCGAATCTAGATGGAATTCACTCCAAAATTCTGACAATATAGGTTTTGTCAATCTCTGTCTCATTGTAAATAATTAACTGTAACATCACTTCCGGAAAGTTTCTCGCGTCATTGAAACTAGCCATTCGCAGTTCATAAGCAAAATGAAAAGAATGACCCAGCTAACTATCGACTCATATCTGTCCTGTCTGTACTTTCAAAAACTTATTCAAACAAAATGTAAGCAAGCACTTTTCAGATCTTTTAACAAGTACTAACTCCTCCTTGAGTCACGATCAGATTTCCAAAGAAAACAGTCATGAGAAACTGACTTAAGAAATGTCAATGACCAGATGTAACTAACGATTGTATCCGGCTAACTTACTGGCACAATCTTCCTTGATTTTAGAAGAGCATTCGATTTGGTTGACCTACCACTGCTCATTAAAATTATCAGTCTACAAGTTTTCTTTAAACTTAATGTCTTGGTTCAGATCATATCTCGCTAACATATTATTTGCTGTTTTTACGGGAAAAATATATCTGAGCTGTGTCATGCCATAAGTTGTGTTCCTATGGCCTCTGTATTGGAGCATCATCTTTTTATACCGTATTAGAGCATCTTATATTTATACTGTATTAGAGCATCTTATTTTTATACTGTATTAGAACATCTTATATTTATACTGTATTAGAGCATCTTATTTTTATACTGTATTAGAGCATCTTATTTTTATACTGTATTAGAGCACCTTATTTTTATACCGTATTAGAGCATCTTATTTTTATACCGTATTAGAGCATCTTATTTTTATACTGTATTAGAGCATCTTATTTTTATACTGTATTAGAGCATCTTATTTTTATACTGTATTAGAGCATCTTATTTTTATACCGTATTAGAGCATCTTATTTTTATACTGTATTAGAGCATCTTATTTTTATACTGTATTAGAGCATCTTATTTTTATACTGTATTAGAGCATCTTATACCGTATTAGAGCATCTTATTTTTATACTGTATTAGAGCATCTTATTTTTATACTGTATTAGAGCATCTTATTTTTATACTGTATTAGAGCATCTTATACCGTATTAGAGCATCTTATTTTTATACTGTATTAGAGCATCTTATTTTTATACCGTATTAGAGCATCTTATTTTTATACTGTATTAGAGCATCTTATTTTTATACCGTATTAGAGCACCTTATTTTATGCTGTATTAGAGCATCTTATTTTATACCGTATTTGAGCATCTTATTTTTATACTGTATTAGAGCATCTTATTTTTATACTGTGTTAGAGCATCTTATTTTTATACCGTATTAGAGCATCTTATTTTTATACCGTATTAGAGCACCTTATTTTATACTGTATTAGAGCATCATATTTTTATACCGTATTAGAGCATCTTATTTTTATACTGTATTAGAGCACCTTATTTTATACTGTATTAGAGCATCTTATTTTATACTGTATTAGAGCATCTTATTTTTATACTGTATTAGAGCATCTTATTTTTATACTGTATTAGAGCATCTTATTTTTATACTGTATTAGAGCATCTTATTTTATACTGTATTAGAGCATCTTATTGTTATACTGTATTAGAGCATCTTATTTTTATACTGTATTAGAGCATCTTATTTTTATACTGTATTAGAGCACCTTATTTTATACTGTATTAGAGCATCTTATTTTATACCGTATTAGAGCATCTTATTTTTATACTGTATTAGAGCATCTTATTTTTATACCGTATTAGAGCATCTTATTTTATACTGTATTAGAGATTCTTATTGTTATACTGTATTAGAGCACCTTATTTTATACTGTATTAGAGCATCTTATTTTATACCGTATTGGAGCATCTTATTTTTATACTGTATTAGAGCATCTTATTTTTATACTGTATTAGAGCATCTTATTTTATACTGTATTAGAGCATCTTATTTTTATATTGTTTATCAATGACTTCACCTTGTAGGTACTCCACTCTAATACCGATATCTTGGTTGACGGTTCTACAACAAACAAATCTATTGGTTATCTCAACTCCACTGAACACGAACTTCAAATCAACATCAATAATGTTGGGGTTTTTTGTTGTGTAAACAAAACAAAATGTATATAAATGAATCTAAACCAAAATATGTGATACTTAGAATAAGGCAGCCATTATCCACTGACATAGAAACTTCTCACTAAAAATGCCTCAAACTATCTCGTGCTAAAAAATCCAAAAATCTAAATTGGAATTCACATATCGATCACATATGTGCCATGGTCGTCAAAAGAACTACTTTTCTAAAAATTTGTTCAAATTTTTACATCCCCAGTCGCTTGAACTTTTGTGTCCTGAATATATACTCCCACTGACAGATTACGACTATACCATATGGGGAAACATCAAATTATAATCTATCCAGAATTTATAAACTCCCTGAGATGTTGTGTTCTGGCGTTTACAATGGCTACCAATACAACAGCGTAATCTTGACTTTAAATGAATCATTACATATAAGTTTCTGAACAACCTTACTCCAGACTATATCTCCGACCTGTCTGAACTAAATTGATCGAAATCAGGCCTTGTCATTGACGTGTGGTTTATTCTAATATCGAAGTTAGATAAAAATTTCAAGGTTCTCGTTCAATCCACCGTGTCCAGTAGTCCCCCAAATGCTAGAGTACATAATCGTGCAGTTCATGCAAAACTTCCATTCTGCATGGAAATACTCGTTCCTTAAAGAAGCAATGCAATCCTTTGTTGGTGTCTCTCATAAAAGCAGCAATTAAACCAAGGC
Organism: Megalonaias nervosa; assembly: GCA_016617855.1. Lineage (NCBI taxonomy): Eukaryota > Metazoa > Mollusca > Bivalvia > Unionida > Unionidae > Megalonaias > Megalonaias nervosa. The sequence continues at coordinate 46,872 of JAECUM010013689.1, forward strand.
TGCTTCGTGTCAGCACCAGGATATCACATCTCGAAAGGATTTCTTGCTCAACGATTACCCTTCTAAACACCTCACAATCCCGTACTCTTTCCATCTGGTCGATGAGTCCCACCGTATCAACAAACTGCTCTCGAAACAGCTTCTTCGCTTCTAGTTTTGTCTCGTTTGAATCGGTGGCTACGTAGATGCTGTATTTAGATACGTCATTATACTTCTGCAGAAACTCCCAGATGACATGCATTTCATTTTTGGCAGTCCTCTCTGCGTCTACACCTTTGATTCCCATCCTAATGTGAGCACAAACTAGAGAGCGGCCTTTGACCTGCTTTGAAAACACGTCCTCCAATTGTTTCTTCGTATAATTGTTCAGGACAAAGAGATGCCTCATGACATAACCATACACCTGACCAAGAGTGTAATTATGCAACCATGGCATCACGTCTGCCGTCAACTTATTTCTTCTGATGGAAGTCACGTAATCCTGGGCAGTGTGAAAGTAAATAACATCCTCTGGAAATAGTTTGTCGAAGTATGCCCATTCAATCATTTGATGTTGACGAAAGTTTTCGGCCAAGTCATTATACATATAGAAATCCCTAGCGCACAAGCCATCTAGTTCCTCCTCTTTAACTATCCAGTTGACATTGTTGGGAGCAAGAAAGCTTTCCAGTCGACAGGGATTGTTCATTAAAATGCCGTATGATCTGTTGGACAAAACAGAAATTAGATATGTTGTAACAATGGCTCTTTGTCTGTCTCCCCACCCGAAGCATTGGTCAGCATCTACGCATGTATTTATGAGGTAACGTCCAGGGTTCGTGATCACAGTGCCGTCAGACCTATATCTTGATTGTTGGTAACACTTGGGCATCAAGAACAGTAATCCTACATACGACAAGGTAAGTGTCAGTATGCCCACGATAACAAGGATCTGTGAAAAAGAAAACAAACATATCTGTAAAAATGGACTTAAGGTAATCTTTGTAGTTCTCCTGTGAAAATTGTAAAACTGTGTTATCACCACGGAATTCTATTCGGAATCGCGACCTTTGATTTTATTCATGACTTCAACACATTTTTTTTATGTCCTTAGCCCATTTTGTTTTAATCGTATCTATTGTAAACTCGTATACATAGTGCGAGGACAGATTGTTAATGCAGTAAAAATGAACGAATTATTACATTACAATTTCACGTCTGGTGTATGATGGACGACAATATAGGCACGATATTAAGAATGGGAAAAGACAAGTATGACAAGGAATAACTAATGTGTTTCTGTTTCTCTCGGCTGTGTTCAGGTTACCATAGAAACATTAAGTATCGCTAACAGTGCTACCACCAAGAAGTGCTTAATATCCTTAACTCGAGTCGGGTCGGTTTTATCTTCCGAAAGATTTCAGCAAGTGTTTAAATATTGCTTTCAATGATTTCATTGGGTCTTTATTTATGATTTTCTTTAACTAGGCGCTATATTTTTAGGATTGTGCTATACAAGCATACTCGGCACTATATATCTAGGATTGTGCTATATAGGCATAATCGGCACTATCGCATGCTCGGCACTATATATCTAAGATTGTGATATATAGACATACTTGGCACTATATATCTAGGATTGTGCTACATAGGCATATTCGGCACTATCGCAGACTGCACTGTATATCTAAGATTATACAATATAGGCATACTCGGCACTATATACCTAGGATTGTGGTAAATATGCATACTCGGCACTGTATAGCTAGGATTGTGCTATATAGGCATACTCGGCAGTATATAGCTGGGACTGTGCTATGTAGGCATACTATATCCTAGGAATGGCTGGATTGTAGACCAAAGTATTAAGCTGTAGAGGAAAACAACACAATTTGGTCCACTGATGTTTGTGTTCTGTTAGTAAGCTAATCACTTATGTGGCTAGATCAAAAAAATTAGGCATCGCACTGTTTACTCTCGTCTTAATAACATGTCCTGTAAAATGTTGAAGGTAGGAAGGTAGGAACGATATGCCTTAAAATATTTCATTACTCTATAATTTATCATCTGTGCAGCCGTCATGATGAGCGCCATCCGTTTGTCTAAAATTTAGAAAACATTCTGTCATTTTATGCGACAGTACGCTTGGTTTTGTCGTCAGATGATTCTCGAAGAGGTATTAATATATACTATCTATCGTTTAAAGGGACAATCCAGCTTTCAAACTTGCTATCTCTGTATTCATTTCTATTAAATGCTACGCTATTGCACCTATGTCGAAGTTGTGGCTATTAAGCAGACAATCAAGATATAAACCGACATTTTTATTGTCACAGTTCCGCGCCATGTTGACTCTATCCAAGTACTCAGAAAAAATTGGAACATCCTCGGCATTCTCCCTCAAGTCGAAAGGAAACAAGGAGAGAACTTGAAATTTGACATGATTAGTATGTCTCGTCACACGTTCTTCACAGCACGTGACAGACTCTTTTTAATGATCGAAGGTATTTTAAATTAGATTAAATGTGTGGGTAACAGAAGCTGGTTATTTCATCATGGTTTTTCTCTTTTTTCAATAAAACCATTTATCCCATAATTTGCAAGTGAGAATGCAGTGAGCTCACTTATTAGCATATGCAATACTCTCTCTCTCTCTCTCTCTCTCTCTCTCTCTCCCTCTCTCTCTCTCTCTCTCTCTCTCTCTCTCTCTCTCTCTCTCTCTCTCTACGCATACACACACGACGATCTGGTCGATTTTGCGGTTCTGTCAGCGTTACACGGCAATTACTGAAAGCGACGGACCAGCACAAATTTATTGCTCTCAATAGCGAACCTACTGTATCAGAAACGTTTTCAGTTTAGAGGTTGATTTCTCCTGAAATTCTTTGGACCAGTTTTGTTCATTTGTTACAGATATGATAAATAAAATGAACTCTGTTTGTTGAGTGCATAGTATTCATTAGGCTGTAAATTCACTTTAATAAGTATTTCAAACCCTTTACAACACCTTCCACCGTACAAAACCTTTACACCTTTCACCGTTCAAACCCTTTACGACACCTTCCACCGTGATGCCGAGACATTTTTTATATGAGCAAATTGAAAAGGAAATAAACTGATAGTAGTAAGCTAAGAGGCTGATCCTAAACCAAAAACAGATTCTGGACCAGAACTCTAAGGACTTGTGGGATTAATTTTTTTTGGTGATAAAATATTTTTTTTTTCAGTATAGTAATAGGCTGATCCTAAACTAAATGCGGATTCTAGATCAGAGACCCCCACCCCTCTACAAAAAATTGGAGACCTCTAGATTTTTTCATATTAAACAATGAAATATTATATAATATGGGTTATTATCCATCACCAATAAGACATGTTGGATTTGATCTAACAAACAGATTTTGTAAGAGATTTGATTCAATAAAATCAGTCTCATGCTATACTGGCATAAAACCTAAAATAATAAGCGATTGTATTAAAAAAGTTGGATATCATATATCACCAAAATATGGGTCAGTATGGTTATTCGCAACTGAAAATGATAAACGAATAAGAGGTTGGTCAGATGATTTGATGACATTTATTGACAATATGGTTGATATTTTATTTGATAATGATATTACTAAAGCTATACAAAATTAAGCATCCAATTATGTTTTATTTGACAATGATATACAAAAATATTTACAAAACATATAATCACAACACAACCCCATATGAACTCCTAGATTGCCAAACAACATTCTAGCAAGTTCAGGGGCATTCGAAATATCTCCATATGAACCCCTAGGTTGCCAAACGACATCCTAGCAGGCTCAGAGGATTCGAAATTAGACGAAACACAATCCCCATGTGAACCCCTAGGTTGCCAAACGACAACCTGGAAGGTCCGGAGGATACATATAAGGACTGTACAACCCCAATGTGAACCCCTAGATTGCCAAACGACATTCTAGAAAGTTCAGAGGGTAATTTGTACAGAATCAACCCCCATGTGAACCCCGAGATTGCCAAACGAGAAAGTTCAGAGGGTGATCCGTACCTTTTATAGACGACACAACACAACACATAAACTTATCCTAAGAGACGGCACATACATAAACTTATCCTAAGAGACGGCACATTACATAAACTTATCCTAAGAGACGGCACAACCCCTTGTGAACTCCTAGACTGCCAAACAACATTCTAGCAAGTTCAGTGAGTATACGTATTAACTTATCCTAAGAGACGGCACATACATAAACTTATCCTAAGAGACGGCACATACATAAACTTATCATAACTTATCCTAAGAGACGATACAAACATAAACGGGGGATTTACCTACGTCCAACAGATTTTGTACACTCTCCCCATGATAACCCCGAGTTGAGTGCAAAAGTACATCCACCACGTGGTTACATGGTGGGAGAGTGTATTTTTTCTGTTGGGAATAGCATTTTATTTTTTCTGATTTTGAATAGCATTTCATTTTTCTGATTCTGAAAAACGTTAATCTGAAATCCTACATTTCTACAGAAAAACGAAATCTAAAATATATTACCGTCTATTTATACATAAAAACGAAGCGGCTGTGCGGCTGTGTATAATATAGGCAGGAGACTCTGCAGTGTGAAAAATCAATAGGTGGGTTTTTACCAAGCCTGTAAAGATTCAGGGAATTCTGTTTCAGTACGGATTTAGAAACAGACAGACAGACTAATACGCCTGGAAATCACTTAACAGACAAAACGAACTTACTAATAGCCTGGAAATCACCAGCAGCGCTTTAATACAAACAGTCTGAAAATCAATACAGTGCATTCGTACCAATCTATATTCGACAATCCAGAACAAGCTGGAACGGTATTATCTCCCATTCTAAAGGAACACATTAAACCAATACTGGAAATTTAGTCGTAGAAAGGAAATTTTACGTTTACCAGCAGGGATTTAATCTGAGTAAAAATCATCTGGATTACTGATGTAATGACCAAGTGCTAAAGTATTAATTCCATTTTTGCAATATCTTTTATCATCAAAATTGCTCAGTCCACGTTTAATAATCGTATCAGTTTCAAGCTTATGAAGATTCCTTCTAATGACATTTGTCTTAATAAAACTGACATTATTGTTTAGAGCGGTTTTCAAATCATTAAAATTCATCATCTTTTTCACATATCCTCGAGGAATACCTTTTGCTTTTTTTGTAAGTTTATTGTCATCTAATATGACAGCATACATCTTACTCCTTAATCCAACAAACTCTCTCACCGGCACAAAAATAAATTCGTCCTTAAATTTACCAATAACTTTTTTATTCGTATTATCATTAAATCCACTACTAGTCGGATAATCAGATAAATCAAATAAGTCACGGTGTTTATAAATATCTTCATAGACATCTTCACATTTTATATTATAAACTAGCGAATCTGTATCAGTAAATAGCAACTCTGAATCTGGCCACTGCTTTTTAGTAAAATTATAGAGAAAGTCGTACATTAGCCACTTTGATATATCAAGTACAGCTGCACCAACATAAATCGGTTTATTTAACTTTAAATTTGTCTTTCGTCGTTGTATTGCAACAGGATTTTCATTAAATATTTTCATGCTGACAAAACCATCATTGTTAACTAATTTATTTCTGCGATTTATATCATTTACAATTTCTATCGAAACTCGCTTTCGAATATTTTCCATTGTCTTTCCAAAAACTCAGTTATTCATTAACTTAAAAAAGTTTTTCTCAAAGTCGGTCTTGGCCACAGCACGACGTTTGGTATTTAAATCAATATAATTTGACATCCACCTCGACTGATTAAATTTTAGTACGCGATGGACTTTTCTCAGAATTAGTCCTGCATCTACTGCCTGTTTTAAATATTTGTAATGTATCACGTAATTTCTTTTATTTAGCAAATTTGGAACTAACTTATTAACGATCGAATTTTTTGCTGTTGTCATGGCTCGTTGCTCGGGTGATAGTAAACTGTAATCTATTATTATCGACGCTGCACAAAATGGGTAGTCGTTGTGTAGATCATGCAACGAACTAGGATAATCTAGATCAACTTCAACAAAATAACTGACAACGGAAAAATCTTTTTCAGTTTCTATAAGAAATTGATCTGGAGATATCCAATGAAATCCACCGCACGGCATTGGCTCTGACATTGCATACCCATACAAATTGACGCAGTCTAGATAAATAATATAACTCGACGGGAGATTTTTATCATAATTTTTTAGATATTTATTATTAGCTACTGCAATTTTTTGTTATAACACTAATTCCGCCTCTGATACCTTTTTCAATAAAATTAAACATATCGACGTCTGTTAAGAGATCTAATTTTATTTTGCTTGTTTTTAGTAGAGCCTCCCACGACAGCCCAGGAGCGGAATGATACCAACAAGGATCTAGCCCATAATTGCTGTAGCTTACTCGACGAAAACTTTCAAAAACATCTGCTAGTAATAAAACATCTGTTTTCAAATATATATCATGATAATCACCAAATGTTTTACACCTAAATTTATTCCAAATATTTTGTGCATATTTGTATTCGTCGTCTGACACATCTTCACCTTTTAGCTGCGAGTAAAATTTGTCTTTGTTAGGCAGAGAAGTTTCATCAAATCTGCTCCAGTCGTCGAGATACTCATACGGAAAGATATATTTTTTTGTCAGATCGACGTAGTTTTCACGAAAACAATTTTGCAGATTATTAAAAGTGCTACAACCTTTTACGAGCTCATCTAGCGGAGCTGCCATAAATTGCAGACTGTCAATAAAACGTAATTTTCCGAGAGTAACTAACATATACTTTTCAAAATTATTTGGAATACATTTTATCTTATTATTTAGTTTTAGTTTAGATTTAATTTCCTGGTTGCCAAAAGCTTCTACAATGATATGACTGTCATAGCCGCGAAAGTTATGTAAAACTACAGGAATAAACTTTGGTGCATGAAATTTTAAATTACAATTATTATGAGCCTCTCCACGATACTGACCAGTTAAATGACAATGATCATGAACTTTATCACAGACACCGTTTGAGTCTACCAATAACTTCTCGCAAATATGACAATCAACTGCTTCATTAAATTCAAGTTGTTGCTTAGATGTTATTTTCATTGGATCTGTCCTAAATAATTTGTTAGAAATTTTATTAACATCATCTATTAGATTTTTAATAACCATACCGCCGGACTTTCAGATTCACTATCTTTACATCTATATAACTTAATCGGACATGAAAACTTATCGTCGACGCAACAAACTACTTTATAAGCTACTCCGCAAGGAACATGTTGCTGTATTTTTCTTGTACTTGATTTATTAGGATCATTTTCAACGCCAGCCACTGGAATGAGTAGGCACTCGAAATCCGCATAAATAACGAAAGGTATATTTAGCTTATGATCATAATTTTTAAATTTCAAGACTTTTTCTTTTTCGCTTGGCATAGTTATTCTTTGAACGTTGATACAGTATTTAATATGTCCCTGTAGTTTCTCATTCTTAGAAAAACCCTGCAAACATCTGTAACAGAAATATTTCTTTTTTTATTCTTATTATATTGTCCGCCAACTAAGCCGTTAAAGTTTTTTTCCAGCAATAATGCCCCTTATAAAATAATAAATTTATTGTCTTTTGTGTAGCAGTCTCTGAAATATACCTTGGGTAAACATTTTCTCGCTCATCTAGTCCGAAAACATTTCCTGAAATATTGTTTTGTTTTTCAAACTTTGGTATCTGATTTTCTGCCACTGGAAAAGTTATTCCGTTAAAATCTAATTCGTCTTTGTATGGCAAATACTTTTCAATTCTATTACTGTGGTCACTCTGTGGATGTCTCTCCGACAAAATTGACCAACGAAAACATTGATCGTCGTTGTTTTTGACATTTATACAGCATTTTTTGTTTTAAATTTTTTTTTGGAAGATCAACGTAAGAACTACCTCGAAGTACGTTATATTTTGCTGCATGAATTAAAACTTCCTTTATCATTTCAAATTTCCAACCTGACCCAGATGAAGTAAATTCCTCCAATTTTTTATTTATTTGTTGGTGTATTTCATCGGCGACAGAGGAAATATTTGTTCCAGTTAATATTTTTCGTGATTTAGCTGTTAAATATGGTTCTGAAATTTCGCTGTCGAAACTTGTATTTTCAAAGATTATATCAAATATATCTTTTTCGATTACATGTAACTTTGATAAAATCATGTGATACTGAACTATTAGCTTGATACTTTTGTGAGCTGTAAGTTCCTTAGATACAACAGGTTGTAAAAGATGATATAAATTTGTAGAGTTAAAATTTGCTAAAACATTTTGATCATCAAATTTGTAACTGTTGTCATATCCTGAGAATGCACTAGCAATTTTTTCTGTTTTGATAATGCTCTTTTTAGCAATATCGCGCAATGTTAACATTACATATAGTATTTTTATATTTAATTGATTTTTTTTACTTATTTTTCAATTAGAGATATAAAATCCCTATAATGACAGAAATTTTGAGATATATCAGAATGAAACTTATCATGTTCATCCAAAGTACAACTTATATGCTGCAAATGCACTTGGTTCGGTTATTTGCATAAAATCTTAAACATCTGTAGGAAAACCAAATACGGCTGGTATGATAATTTCAGTAAAAGGAGATGATACAGATATCACCGAAATGTTCAGAAAAGATTTTATTTATAGTTTGTTTTGCGAAGACATTCCAGAAGGACAGCGAGTCTATCGAGTAAATAATTCGATTAGCGATGATAATATTGAAAATTTAGTTTACAAAATGAGTTTCAACCTCATCCAGTATTTGATTTATATGAGACCTCCGACAAAGGAATTATTCGAAATAGAAAAACTAAAAAAGTGTTAGGAAGTTTGCAAAAATAGTGGATATTTACGTATGAATGTTAGAAGAACTAAAACAGATTTCGTTGGTTATTATAATCACCGTTTTGTGTTTGAAACTTTTAATGGCGGTATTCCAAATAATTTAGTTATCGACCATATAAATAAAATTAAGACCGATAATCGTTTAGAAAATTTAGATCTGGTAACATCAAAAGAAAATAGTAGAAGAGGAGACGCTGGTGGTGCTAGATATTCTAAATCGATTATCTCAGTAAATCTTGAAACTGGAGAAAAAATGAAATTTAAGTCAAATTATTCTGCTTCAAAATATCATAAAATTAATCCAGCTGCAATAAAATTTGTAGCCGACGGCAAAACTAAATCAGCAACATCAATGTCAACATTTGACAAATTTAGTTTCAGATATGATGATTAATTATATTTCGTAATTCTGTCTTAGTAAGACAGCTGTGAGCAAACATCAAAACATCATCGCGATCAAATTTTAATGTTATAAAAGCACTATCATTAAGTTTATTTTTTTTCTGCCGTTGTTAGGAGAATTTTATCATTTTTGCCCTGCATTACAATAACGCCAACAGAATAAGCACTATAACCTGACAGACATTTTCGAACTGCTTCGGCTAGTTCCTTGTAATTTAATATATTAACTTTTTGATGATATTTAACATCGGGAGATTTCGTTTCGCTGGCCATTATTATTTATAATTAGATAAAAATATATTATAATATGAACTTGATGAAAAGACTTGCTGATATATACGCGGAAGATTATATCGCCTGCGACAAAGTCGCCAACGACAAAATTACAGCAAGTTATACAATCACTAACGACAAATTTTCTAGCTATAGCGAAGATGATATTTTGTACGACAACGAGTCCGACGATGAAGTAGTTGCTGTCGCTGACAGAAAAAATTACAGCAGACCGACAAATGGACGATATAATGTTAAGTATCACATCGCTAAAAAAATAATAAAATTTAATTTTACTGTTGCCGAACAACAAATATTTTGGCAGCTTATCAAACCTTTTTAAAATCTGAAAATGACTGGTTATCAAAGAAATATACAATATGATTTTATTTTTGTTAAAATATTTAATTTAATGCCAGTTGATAATGCAAGAAAATTATATTTAATTTCGTTATGTAAAACTATCAAATGTAAATCTGTACTTGTAAAGTACGAACAAATTTATAATAACATTATTACACAAAATTGGGAAAATTCTAATTTTATAACGACTTAGTTGGCACCCAGCTATTAAATTTATCGCTATATCCTCTCCATTTAACTAAACTTTTGTTGCCGTGTTTTCGGATAACTTTTTCAATAACAAATACGTCTTGGGAAGTTTTCTGAAGTTCCTGCTCGTAAAAACTACCAGTTATAGGCTCACCTAATAAATCCTTTAGCGCGTATGTTACAGGTATTGTTAAAAGTACTTTATCAACAACAAATACTTCTTCGCTCCAGTTTGGAGTAAATCCTTTTTCAATGTTTTCTTCGTCAGAGAAATTCTAACTCGATCACTAACTTTAAATTTATATCTGCGGTACATATTTTCGTTTGCTAATATCGGATTTTTAATTGCGTCATCTGGCGACATTTTAGAGGTTCGGTGTTTCATGTTATTGTATTCGTCAACAATGTTTTGTAAATTATCAATATATTTATTTGTATTTTTAGCTGATAAATACTTATGAATTTTTTCGTTTAGTGTACGATTAAATCGCTCGACTACAACGCTTTTACCTTCGTTTCCTGTAACACATTATTTTTATGTTATTTTGGAGCAAAAACTGCTCGAACTTTTTATTAAAAAATTCTGCTCCGTCATCAGTCCAGATTCTATTTGGTTTTCTTTCTGTAGTTGTTATTATTTGTTTTAACGCATCAGTTATTGATGTTCCTGTCTTGTCTGAAACTGGCACACTAAAAGCATATTTGCTAAAAACGTCTATGACATTAAAAAGATATCTCTTATTATCGTTAAATTCAGCTAGATTTGACACATCTACTAAATTTATCGCCCAGATATCGTCAATGGCATTTGCGACAACTTTACGTCGCGGAACTTTCTTTTAGGTTTGTGTAGCTCTAAGGCAAGATCATCATACAATTCATTTCCAAGCCCGAGTTTATATTTTGCTCCAATAAAACCCTGCACCAACTTTCGGTCAACCCTTTCTCGCATATTTATCGGTTTCATATCACGAAGTTAGTCCAACATTACCTTATCGCAGTCCGATTTTGAGTTCTCGTGATCACGGTAGCAGATATCATGGCGCATTGCTATCTCACCAACTTGATTGTAAGGCTCTTGTCCTGGCAGCGGATTATCGTTTTCATCTAGTTGTTTATCTAATGGATTATAAGGTCCAGTATATTTATGTTCTGGCAATGTCCAACCGCCTTTTGGTTTCGGCAATTTGCCAATTACTTTATGTATGTCTATACCTGTTCCAATTATTTCTCTGTTGTTACATTGTTGACAGTATGTGACAATTTTATTTTGCTCGAGACCTAAATCTCTGTCAGAATCGTACTTGCATATCATTATATTAAAATAACTTTTGCAATAATAACTTTCAGTCGTCTACTTATTAAATATTTGTTTTCAATCGTCTACTAAAATAACGTCCCTGACAACGTCAGTACATCCAGCTCCGGACAATTTCCTCAAAAACATACTTTTTCTTTTTCCACAGATTGCGCAAATACTTTTCAGCATCATCCTGTTGTTCTTTGTTTTTTCTGTTG
>JAECUM010013690.1:0-116145 GCA_016617855.1 Megalonaias nervosa
CACATAGATACATATTTAAATTCTAATCATCACAAATACTTACTGTTATGTATATCTACATCTTTTGTAACTCCTGGTACATGATTTTAATGATTTTTATGCAATTTCTATTCCTGGTTGTCGATTGTGCAGAACCTTTTTAGTTAGATTTTGCATACGTTTCCCGAGCCTGTTACGAGAGTAAAAATGACAGTATATCTACGAACACATGTTGAGATATGTGTTTTCAAGTAATAATAATAATAATCTTAATAACATGATTACTGGCATCTATGTATTCATTTCTCATTGGCTGATGGGTTATTCAACTGTTCTAGAAGATTCAGTCACCACCAATTGCTTGGGATTGGTAACATAAGTAAGAGTTTTCGAGGCAAAATGAGTAGTATGATCTGTCACGTGGGGTGTATTGTTAAATATGGTCGCAATAGAAGGTCTATCTAAGGAGGAGACAAAATGACAATGATCACTGATATTTAAAACCCAACATAAACTGTAATCTAAACTTCCGAAAATGCATCAACTATTGAAAAATTGTCAGACATCCAATATGTTAAGTACAAATTGAAAGACATGCATAGTAAGACCGGTTGACGTGTCAGAAATGCATTTTTAGATTCAACAAGTCATTCAACCAATCTCAGAGATAGACTTTCTTGCAATAAATAAATCTTTGGAATATTGCAAATGTTAGAGTTAAAATAAACTGTTTTCAAAAAAGCAATTTAAGCTAAACGCTTCAGAACGATTTGTGTCCAATTAGAGAAACAAGAGGGTGTTGTGTTTCATTTTTCCCAAAGAATTTTCATGCTTATCTGGGTGGAATGTTTTAGATTTGCGAACACGAAATTACAAATCAACACAGTCATCAAATAAGTCATTAAATCATCGATAAGACTATTGCTAACTCAAAATTACAATCATATGATTTTAAACAATAAGAATCTGAATTCAACTTTATCGTTCAATGACAAGAGAGTCTTTAAAGAGATAACAGTTTGTGTCGTTGCAGAAATAATACGTTGATTGTATATATACAAGCCAGTTTAAAATGAACAGTGCAAGCCTAAATATAAGCAATAAAATCACACAAACTGTTACAGTGTTGTAAAGACTGACATATGAGTTGAATGGTAGACAGGTAAACTAATTTAGCCAGCGATCTGTTAAAAATGAGAAGGTTTTAGATATAATAATGAAGACTTTCATTTGTTGGCAACACGTGTCATACTGGGAAAAGGTGAACATAGAACTAACACAGCAGAAAAGGAATACATATAGCGCTGCCTCTACAAAGAGAGGGACGAAAGAAAAACATGATCATTCCTTAATGAGTTTCAATAACTGTAACAATAAGAGGAAGTAATACCTGTAGTTGTTGGGGCAAGAGTTGTTGCTGATGTAGTAGTGCTAGCAGGTGCAACTGTTGCCGTTGCAGTTGTGATAGTCATTGGTATTGTGGTAGATGATGGTGCTTCAGTAGTTGTCAACACTTGTGTAGTGGTAGTTGGAGCAAGTGTTGTTTCTGCAATGGTTGTTGGTGCTACTGTCGTTGTCTGTACGTATGTAACTGTTGTTGGTGTAGCTGTTCTAGTTGCTGCTGTGGTAGTCGTTGGTATTGTGGTAGTTCTTGGTGCTGTAGTAGTGGTTGGTACTACTGTGGTTGTCAGTACTTGTGGAGTGCTGGTTGGTGCTAAAGAAATTGTATATTTTTAACTCTTAGTTTTCATCATGTCGGAAGCGTGTACAATAACTTACGTCAAGTAAACCTTAAGATAACAAAGAAGACATATAACAACACATTGTCCCACTCTGTACACTTTATGTGTTGTACTACACATATACTAAACACACATCACGATGAAGTTATCATTATTCCATGCCCCAACAACATCACTAGCTTTGCTCTGGAAACAAATGTGTGAATGTGAGAATGATGGATGGATGACAGGAGAATAACATGCAAAATATCTAAACTATAAAACTGAATAGCCTCAACCGCGTTTACAGGACTAGTTTAATACGTACCCGTACTAAGTGTTGTAGAGATATGATACACACTTTTCAAGCTTAAAACTCAAATTTACATACGGAGATAAAGGATACATTTGTAATTAGGCAAAAGTATACACAAATCTGCAAAAATTAAACTGCGAATAAAAAGAACACATCTGGAAGTGTGTGTATGATGATCTGGATTGTTAACGTAGCTTTAACAATTTTTCAGTCATAACACTACGATGACAGCAGGGTGGCAGTTTTGTCTAGCACTGGGGAATCATAACGCAGACATGTAGCACGATGTCCCACCCAGTCACATTATCCTGACACAAGGCCGACCTGTCCTAACACTAACCTCTTACTGCTGAGCGCCTATTGAGGCAACTGTTAGTACCATTTTTATTAGTCTTTGATATCATTCGGCCGCGGTTCAAACCCGCGACCTCCCCCATCCCAGCCGGACGATCTAACTACTAGGCCACTGAAGCCGTCCGACACATCTGGAAGATTAGTCTGTTCAGTGTAAACAGTAACCTAGAGATGAGCCTGAATGGTTTTGGATATGTGAACTTAAACAAATATGACAAAATTCTGAAACACTGAACCAGGGTTTCACCTGATAGGTTATCCGGCAGAACTCAAACACCACTAGAGCAATTCAAGTAACTAGTAACATTCAATCACAAAATCAAATTTATTTCAAAACATTATTTCATTTTCATTTCAAACTGAATGTGACTTTAATTCACCAAACTCAGTGTCAAATTGAAATGTCTCCCAACACATTTTAGTGCACCATCCCTTATTCATGATCACTAATACTAGGAATAAAACAGCATCAGCAAATTTTGTGCTCATATCAACAACAAAGTCACATACATATCAAATGTTTTAGTGACACATTTTGGATGAATCTCCTCGGACAATAACATGAATATAAATGAAGACGATACAGAAGATAAGACAATAAAAAGTAAGGATGACAGAGGCATAATTGATTCATGTACGATCTCTCTTAGAGTAGACAATCTGCAATTAATATAAAGATATGATTGATAGAATGTAGGCTGAAATCAAAGAAAAAAATTGTAAAAGTACAAAATTCAGGAAAGGTCTTCGAAAATAGAAGAGAATCGAAACTACATGATACGATACATTTTTGTGCTTCAAATTTATCATAAGACCTTGTCAGTTGCTACGAAAACCCATTGAAACAACTAGCACAAAACAATCCCAAAGAGCTTACAAGTAAATGACAATGATCTCTGATCTTCGAACTTGAACATAACGTGTAATCTAAACGTTTTCTAAAATGTATCAAGTTTTGAAAAATTCTCAGAATCCTCTCAATGAATAGCAAATACGTCAGAGAGATGCAATTAAAAGCTAGCTGACATGTTGAAAGCATGGTTAGGTTCCACAAGTTATTCAACCAATCTCAGTGACAGACTAGTTTTGTTGTACAGGAAATGATTTAGCAAGTTTTGTTTACGAGACTTAGATTATTGGAATATTGCTATAACTTACTAACTGATGTTGCAATTCTAATATTTCCAAAAAGAAATTTAAACAATACACTTCTGAGTTATTTGTGTCCGAATAGGAGAAACAAGTTGGTCTTGTATTTGTTTCTTCCCATTCCCAAAGAATTCTCATCTGTAACTGGGTGGAATTTGTTTATTTTTCAAAAACAACATTACGAGCAACTAAAATCATGAAATAAACTTTTAAATCAAAAATAAGACTGTTACTCACTAAATGTATGATCATATGATTTTTGAAGAAGAATAATCTCTTGTCAACGTTACCGTTACATGGACAGGAAACAGAATGTTTAAAAACGTAATAGTTGATGTCGTTGCTGAAATAAAAAAGAATGAATTCGTGTACAGCCTTGTTTAAATCTGCATGTACATGGCTAAGTCCATTCAAAACTATAATTTTTTTAGTGCTCTAAAGGTCAACAGATGTGCTGGAAAAGAAGACAGTAAGTAATGCAGCAGAATGTTAATAATGAGAAGGTAGCGTACATATAACATCAAGGCCTTTCATCTGTTGTCAATATTTGCCAGACTGGAAAAAGGTGAACATCACACCTAACCCAGGATATAAGAGGATTCTAATATAGTCCTGTCCCTACAAATCCAAGGGTATCAAATCATACAATCATTCCTTGATGACTTTTAACAGCTGTATCAACTGGAGAATGGAATACCTGCTGTTTTGGGGGCAAGCGTTGTTTCTAGTGCTGCAGTAGTGGTAGTTGGTACAACTGTTGCCGTTGCAACTGTAGTAGTCGTTGGTACTGTGGTAGTTGATGGTGCTTCAATAGTTGTCGACACTTGTGTAGTGGTAGTTGGAGCAAGTGTTGTTCCTGCAGTAGTGGTTGGTGCTACTGTGGTTGTCTGTACGTATGTAACTGTTGTTGGTGGAGCTGTTGTAGTTGCTGCTGTGGTAGTCATTGGTATTGTGGTAGTTATTGGTGCTGTAGTAGTGGTTGGTGCTACTGTGGTTGTCAGTACTTGTGGAGTGCTGCTTGGTGCTGCAGTAATTGTATATTTTTAACTCCTCGTTTTCATCAAATCAGAAGCATGTAAAACAAGTTATGTTAAGCAAAGCGTAGGATTATATAGAGGACATACAAGAGCACACTGTTGTTCTCAGTACTCTTTTTGTCTTGCGCTACACACATATTACACAAATCATCAATATTCCATGGCCCAGCAAAATCTACCTTTGTTGACGGAGGAATCTAAGACTTCATATGCAGTAATTCATCTTTTCAGGTAATCAAGGGATTGATAGGCATCACGAGTTTTGCTCTCGAAACAAACGTGTGAATCATGGATCGATGAAAGGAGAATAACATCGCAAATATTTAAACTCTAAATATTTAAATTGTACTACTAAATTGAAGCAGACACATTTACAAGACTAGCTGAATATCAATGCATATTTACTGTCTCTGGAGATATGATACACCTTTTCAAGTTTCAAACTAAAATTAACACACAGAGAAAAGGTATACATTCATGCATCGGAAAAGATGTACAAAAATAAAGAAAATCTGAAATGCGAATAATTACAACACATCTGCAAAATAGTCTATTCTGTGTATAAAGTTTCCCAGTGTTCAACCTGAGTGGTTTTGGATATGTGAAATTAAGCAAATATGATCGAATCAAAATTATTTTTCTCTCCATTTTCATCACTGTCAAAGCTGAAGTTGACATTGTAAATGGCCCATCATTAACGTCTTTCTTTATGCATATATATAGATGTGAAATTGTCATTCAATCAAAGCTTTCCACAGGTTCATATTTAGCCAACAGTTTGGGATTTAAAATTCAAATATCAGAGAACAGGGCAACAGGTAAAACAAAGACCACGTTGTATAAGCTTTCTGAAAAACTGAGGCAGAGTTTCAGCTGATAGTTAATGCTGCAGAAGACAAGTACAAAATACAATTCAAGTAATTATTAACGTTAAATGGCAAAATCATATTTTATTTCAATACATAATTTCATTTTCATTTATGCTGCAGCAGGCAAATACCGGTAATACAATTCAAGTAACTGTTAACATTCAATAACAAAATCATATTTAATTTCAAAACATTATTTCATTTTCATTTCAAACTAACTGTGACCTTAATTCACCAAAATCAATGCCAAATTGCAATGACCCCTAACCAGATAACTTTGTTTTGTCACTCCACTTTCGCCCAGTGACACATTTTGAATGAATCTGCTAGGGCAGTGAAGTGCATATAAATGAAGGTGGTATTGAACATAAGGATAGAAAAGGTAAGGTTAATAGAGGCATAATTGATAAAAATTAAAGATCTTTATTCTACTAGAAAATCTGCATATGATATAAAGAAATGGTTTTCAGCAAGTTTTCTAAAATCAAGGGACAAAGTTGTAAACATCTCTTGTTATACACATGTTGAAAATGTCCTCAATCCTCGGGTGAGTCAATACGGAAATTTGGGCTGGCCTTACCACAGAAATCACGGTGAGGGGAAGGAAAGAAAAAACTCTTTGGAAGAACGAAGATATACTTAAATCTGGACTGATCGTTTGCCAGCTTTGTAAATGCTGTAATCAGTGAATGAAACGATTAGATTAATATTGACAATCAGGGTCAGCTTTATGCAAAATTAAGTGTATGTGACCACTTATCAATTTGTGTAACAAAAACCTGTCTAAATATCATGTTTAGGACACAACTGTCCACATCCTTGTAGAATACGAAACTTTTCTTATGATGAAAAGTTTATTTGTGATCTTATATCTGCCAAATTAGATGCAATTGATCCTATTAAAACTAGGGACACAAGATACGTTTTAGGTTACGAGGAAAACAAACTATGACAAAATGAACTGAACACACGTAATAACAAAGCAATTGAAGATCAATCCAAAATATCTGCTAGGGTCTGGTAATGCAAATGAAGTGAACGTATAGAAACTATTCACTTATCACTGCAACACTACTAAAACAAAATGTAAATAAACAGTATTTACAGCACTAAATAGGCCATCAGAAATCTCCAATTAATGCAATCAATACTTTGCAAATATCCCTGAAAAGTTGAGACAGGAATGCTTACGATTCAAACCATAACATGCTTAGTAACATCAGCACAAAGATTCAATAGATAAACCTTGTAACAACACTGATATGAAACTATCTTATATTCCCCACAGGTCAGTAGTCTTGTGCATAACTTCCTGCAGAGCAATGCTACATAAAATCAATCCAAACCATTCTTCTTCTTCATCCTCTTCTTCTTCTTCTTCTTCTTCTTCTTCATTCTTATTATTATTATGGGTTTTGTTGAAATATTGAAATAAAGATAGATTACGTCATAATCTTGCTATATTTTTTATCAATATTCATCAGGATAGGGATATACGATTTAAAACATTTAAAAACAATGGTGTGTCATTCAATGTTTATAGTTGCCTGTTGAATAAGCACATAATTAGCTAGCATACTAACAAAAGTGACATTTATAAAACAAGCATTGGGATGTTGATGATTTCACATTCAATTCAAACGATCAACATTAAAAGCATTGGAATTCTACTTAAAACAGCGGTAGTGGAGGCAGTTGCCAAACATGACCAACAAGCCAGCTCAGATGAGCATTTGCTTACTTGACATGTTGGATATTGTACATAAGGTACTCATAATAATACAAAGCAACTAGTTTGTTAATAGTTTCTATGGGCATAAAACAAAAGACAATCTAGGTGTGAATTATTACATCTTAGACATATCAAGACCATATAATTGAACAACTGCCTTCACGTCTTTACTTTAGACCTTATATCAGTCCCTCACACACATTGATATCCTAATCATAGTTACCAGCCAAATTCAAATTACACTCACAAGTACCGACATCTCAATCCGAAGAACCCGCTAACTTCACATTACTTTTATAAGGACTACCAAGACAATCATAATTACCTGCTAACTTCATATTAAACTCACAAATACTCATTCCCATAATCCTAATGTGCCATATATAATAATCATAAAGAGTCAATATGGACCTGATGAAACTTATATTTAATTTATTATTAGCGTTTTTATATATGGCTACACGTTTCAAATGAGAATTTACTGACTATCAAGCACAGTTATGACACTAAGTTCTGAACTGCCTTGTTTTTAAAAGGAAAAGGGTTAACACGACAATTTATGACTGGGAAGAAAAAGTATTTACCTTGAAAACATCCACGAATGGAGACATCTACCTCAATGGGGATAATGACATCCAAAGACACAGCCCGCAGTATCACCTTTTGGACGTATTCATTCAAATACACAACAAATGAATTGCCATTTACTTTCTCTGTTGACTAAGAAAAAAAAGAGAAAATAAACAAAATTGGCTAGCAGAAGTAGACAGATAGACATATCAAGGATTTATGGATAGAGGCAATATAAACTCCTCAAGTGTATACCACTATTCAAATGTATACCACAATTGATTAACAAATATAACGAACTGAACGTTTTACAAACACAACAAATACATGTAACTTTTCCTTGATATTTGAAAAATTAAAATCTTGAAATTTCACAAGTAATAATTCCAGAATATACGTTTCCTTTCTTTGCAATGATAATTATACCATGTGTCATACAAAGATAGTTAGAAAGTATTAGTTATTTAAACAATCTCTTAAAATACACATTTGTTTTGTTTTTGGACACAAAACTACAGAAAAAATCAAGGTCTGTTCCAGGACACAAAACAATAAATGGACTTCAAGCTCTGTTTTAGGACACACAATAGTTTATAACCCTCAACGTCTCTGCTACGATAAATAAGAACAGATTAACCTCAATGTCTGTTATAAGACACAAGAATGCAAGATTCACATTAACTGTTAAAATTATGATCCACAACTTCAACTGAATATATGAAAGTCCCATATTAAATTATTCAAGCCCAACAGTATTTTCCTATTTAAATCCATTCAATATTTGTAAATGTCACCCTTTTCAGACCTCTATGTCCAGTTTATATGTATTTCCATATAACGAATATTCAGGTAAAATACTTACGTCTTGCTTGATGCTGGAGTAAGAGATACCATTTGCTTTCTCATACTGTATTTCAATAGAGAATATGTTATTTATGTAATCAGTGATATTCATCATTTCAATAAAAACTGGTCCATCTCGATTCCTTGTTAGATCCCACACAATAGCACGGTTATCAGAGGCAATGAAATGCTCATTGTCGTCTATTCTAAGTTTATCTTTCTCAGAATTCGGAAGGTCTGGCTGTCCCTGCACATGTATCCATTCAGAAGGTAAAAGATTAAACTGATTCATCCCCTCTCTGATGTAACATGGACTTGGAGTTGGAGTTCCACCTGGACTAGTCGTAACCTGACTCGTGAATCCTGTAAACAAATGGATTATCAGAAACGAACAGACAAATCCTTTAACATAACATTACAAAGCAGTAGCGACCTATATTAGCAAGAACAAATATTTCTTCCACACAGTGACTTATATTGTACCATGGAGATTTCAACCTACAAAGCATGTAGAAATTGAGCATTGGAGATTCTGTAAAAATATCACCTCATTTAAGAAATGTATCCATTTTGATGCATTATATGGAAGCGTGGGATTTTATCAAACAGTAAATCCTTGCTGTCTGAAATATATTCAATACTGAAAAATTCTGATGAACTAAAGCGTAACTAATTAGACTAACAAATTTAAACATATACTAGATGACTTTGGTGCCACATTTAGGGCTCACCGAGTAAAATATTTTGATTCCAGTAGCCTAATTAAACAAAGATTAAATAAGCAGGTTATACAATCATGGAGGCGGTACAGACCAGCGTCTAGTACACTGAATTATTATACTATGTATCAAACAATCCTCAGTTTGAAATCACATGAATACAAATTATAAACTCTGGGATATCATTCCCTTGTTTTAGTACAGTATCTCATAATTTTAGAATTTGACTTAAATTAAGGTTGTGCATTTTTGTGAATAAAATATTACTGTAAAGAGGGAGGAGCACTTGGCTTTTATATGTCCATAGTATAATGACCTACAATACAGGTAGCTATATACAATTGCATTTGTTGTATATCAAGTCATTTTTGAATATCTCATGTCTTATCAGTCAAACGATAAAACTACTAGATTAGCTAAATAATTTTTTTTCAATAAAGTTTACAGATACCATACTATCATCATTGCTATATTCGTTCTTTGTTCCTTGATAACTGTGTTTGTAGATGTATCAATAATTGGGAATACATTTCTTCTATAAGCAAATTATGACAACACCTGCCACTCATTTGTCTTAATCATCATCTATCCTTAAAACGGAATAAACTACTACATAATGTGTTTATGTAATCAATGTATTTTAAAAGTCAAGGCAAAGGTTTGCAATTGATGATTCAAAGTTCGACATTTGAATAATCAACACTATTTCGTCGAAACATAAGAGTAACACAGTGGCTTCATCTAATGAAATAAAACGTATGCCATGGGTTTCAGCACTGATATAATGTTATTAAACATATATGTGTTTATATGGGTACAGTCATCTTTAATTTTGTTATTAGGGATACTTCACCAAAGAAACTCTTACTATTAAGTTCAAATGGTGAAATGCCTATAAAATGAAATTTCTTAATACTGAAACCACACTAAAATAAAATTCACTGGAACCATATTTTATTTCTGGTCTAAACCCAAATCTCCTTCAAACTATATTATATCTCTGTTCTAAAGCCAAACCCTAATTGCAACTGTCTTACACCTCTGCTATGAAGCAAATAGCCCCTTGAAACAGTGTCATATGTCTCTTCTAGCACCAAACTCCGTTCCTTAAAACCCTATTACACTTCTGTTTTAAAATCAAAATTACAGGGAAACCATATTCTATTTCTATTCTAAATCCAAAATCACCTCCAGATCGTATTAACAGATTATATTTCTCTTCTAACAGCAAACTCGTCTTGAAACCGTATTAGATAAAATTAAAAGTTCATGGATATATGTAGTATATATTTGAGTTCTAAACTCAAAATCTTTTATAAAATCTATTATTTTTCTATCTTAAAACAAAAACAATTACAATTCGTATCATATTTCAGTTCCAAAATCAAAATTCCTTGACATTATATTCTATTTCTGTGTTCTACTAACAAATTTCCCTAGAAACCGTATTTATATTCCTTTTATTAGAATGGACCACCCTTGACATCACATTATATTTATATTTTGAACCAACTTGCCAACATCCAAAATCCCACTACACTGAAAACAAAACAAAAAGGTCTAAAACGTCAATTTTATAACCTAACACCAGATAGCACTTGATAAGAGCAGAGCAATGTGTCAGTCAATTGCCCTAAGCACGTAAAGTAATTAAACTGCAACAAATAAGCACATAGATACATATTTAAATTCTAATCATCACAAATACTTACTGTTATGTATATCTACATCTTTTGTAACTCCTGGTACATGATTTTAATGATTTTTATGTAATTTTTATTCCTGGTTGTCGATTGTACAGAACCTTTTTAGTTAGATTTTGCATACGTTTCCCGAGCCTGTTACGAGAGTAAAAATGACAGTATATCTACGAACACATGTTGAGATATGTGTTTTCAAGTAATAATAATAATAATCTTAATAACATGATTACTGGCATCTATGTATTCATTTCTCATTGGCTGATGGGTTATTCGACTGTTCTAGAAGATTCAGTCACCTCCAATTGCTTGGGATTGGTAACATAAGTAAGAGTTTTCGAGGCAAAATGAGTAGTATGATCTGTCACGTGGGGTGTATTGTTAAATATGGTCGCAATAGAAGGTCTAAGGAGGAAACAAAATGACAATGATGACTGATATTTAAAACCCAACATAAACTGTAATCTAAACTTCTGAAAATGCATCAACTATTGAAAAATTGTCAGACATCCAATAGGTTAAGTAAAAATTGAAAGAGATGCATAGTAAGACCGGTTGACGTGTCAGAAATGCATTTTTAGATTCAACAAGTCATTCAACCAATCTCAGAGATAGACTTTCTTGCAATAAATAAATCTTTGGAATATTGCAAATGTTAGAGTTAAAATAAACTGTTTTCAAAAAAGCAATTTAAGCTAAACGCTTCAGAACGATTTGTGTCCAATTAGAGAAACAAGAGGGTGTTGTGTTTCATTTTTCCCAAAGAATTTTCATCCTTATCTGGATGGAATGTTTTAAATTTTCGAACACGAAATTACAAATCAACACAGTCATCAAATAAGTCATTAAATCATCGATAAGACTATTGCTAACTCAAAATTACAATCATATGATTTTAAACAATAAGAATCTGAATTCAACTTTATCGTTAAATGACAAGAGAGTCTTTAAAGAGATAACAGTTTGTGTCGTTGCAGAAATAATACGTTGATTGTATATATACAAGCCAGTTTAAAATGAACAGTGCAAGCCTAAATATAAGCAATAAAATCACACAAACTGTTACAGTGTTGTAAAGACTGACATATGAGTTGAATGGTAGACAGGTAAACTAATTTAGCCAGCGGTCTGTTAAAAATGAGAAGGTTTTAGATATAATAATGAAGACTTTCATTTGTTGGCAACACGTGTCATACTGGGAAAAGGTGAACATAAAACTAACACAGCAGAAAAGGAATACATATAGCGCTGCCTCTACAAAGAGAGGGACGAAAGAAAAACATGATCATTCCTTAATGAGTTTCAATAACTGTAACAATAAGAGGAAGTAATACCTTTAGTTGTTGGGGCAAGAGTTGTTGCTGATGTAGTAGTGCTAGCAGGTGCAACTGTTGCCGTTGCAGTTGTGATAGTCATTGGTATTGTGGTAGATGATGGTGCTTCAGTAGTTGTCGACACTTGTGTAGTGGTAGTTGGAGCAAGTGTTGTTTCTGCAATGGTTGTTGGTGCTACTGTCGTTGTCTGTACGTATGTAACTGTTGTTGGTGTAGCTGTTCTAGTTGCTGCTGTGGTAGTCGTTGGTATTGTGGTAGTTCTTGGTGCTGTAGTAGTGGTTGGTACTACTGTGGTTGTCAGTACTTGTGGAGTGCTGGTTGGTGCTAAAGAAATTGTATATTTTTAACTCTTAGTTTTCATCATGTCGGAAGCGTGTACAATAACTTACGTCAAGTAAACCTTAAGATAACAAAGAAGACATATAACAACACATTGTCCCACTCTGTACACTTTATGTGTTGTACTACACATATACTAAACACACATCACGATGAAGTTATCATTATTCCATGCCCCAACAACATCACTAGCTTTGCTCTGGAAACAAATGTGTGAATGTGAGAATGATGGATGGATGACAGGAGAATAACATGCAAAATATCTAAACTATAAAACTGAATAGCCTCAACCGCGTTTACAGGACTAGTTTAATACGTACCCGTACTAAGTGTTGTAGAGATATGATACACACTTTTCAAGCTTAAAACTCAAATTTACATACGGAGATAAAGGATACATTTGTAATTAGGCAAAAGTATACACAAATCTGCAAAAATTAAACTGCGAATAAAAAGAACACATCTGGAAGTGTGTTTATGATGATCTGGATTGTTAACGTAGCTTTAACAATTTTTCAGTCATAACACTACGATGACAGCAGGGTGGCAGTTTTGTCTAGCACTGGGGAATCATAACGCAGACATGTAGCACGATGTCCCACCCAGTCACATTATCCTGACACAAGGCCGACCTGTCCTAACACTAACCTCTTACTGCTGAGCGCCTATTGAGGCAACTGTTAGTACCATTTTTATCAGTTTTTGATATCACTCGGCCGCGGTTCAAACCCGCGACCTCCCCCATCCCAGCCGGACGATCTAACTACTAGGCCACTGGAGCGGTCCGACACATTTGGAAGATTAGTCTGTTCAGTGTAAACAGTAACCTAGAGATGAGCCTGAATGGTTTTGGATATGTGAACTTAAACAAATATGACAAAATTCTGAAATACTGAGCCAGGGTTTCACCTGATAGGTTATCCGGCAGAACTCAAACACCACTAGAGCAATTCAAGTAACTAGTAACATTCAATCACAAAATAAAATTTATTTGAAAACATTACTTCATTTTCATTTCAAACTGAATGTGACTTTAATTCACCAAACTCAGTGTCAAATTGGAATGTCTCCCAACCAGAAAACAATCATCTCTTCTCACTACACTTTCATCCAATAATTATCATTCAAGGATGTAGTTTACTGTAATGCCCAAAACGAATGCTTAATAGATAGTCAAGTAATCTAAGACATACAACAGACACTCAATGGTGTGCTATAAATGATATGGGAGCTCATGTCTCTTTAATTTCTGCAAAAGCAATGTTTGAAAAACATGCTATAAAACGCACTCATACTATTGATCATTCTCAAAAAGATATATTCTCACTGTCCTGTGGCCGAAAAGAATTAGGTTATAACGGACAAATGCTTAAAATGTACCACATTTTACTGCATCATCCCTTATTCATGATCACTAATACTAGGAATAAAATAGCATCAGCAAATTTTGTGCTCATATCAACAACAAAGTCGCATACATATCAGATGTTTTAGTGACACATCTTGGATGAATCTCCTCGGACAATAACATGAATACAAATGAAGACGGTACAGAAGATAAGACAATAAAAGGTAAGGATGACAGAGGCATAATTGATTCATGTACGATCTCTCTTTGAGTAGACAATCTGCAATTAATATAAAGATATGATTGATAGAATGTAGGCTGAAATCAAAGAAAAAAAATTGTAAAAGTACAAAATTCAGGAAAGGTCTTCAAAAATAGAAGAGAATCGAAACTACATGATACGATACATTTTTGTGCTTCAAATTTATCATAAGACCTTGTCAGTTGCTACGAAAACCCATTGAAACAACTAGCACAAAACAATCCCAAAGAGCTTACAAGTAAATGACAATGATCTCTGATCTTCGAACTTGAACATAACGTGTAATCTAAACGCTTTCTAAAATGTATCAAGTTTTGAAAAATTCTCAGAATCCTCTCAATGAATAGAAAATACGTCAGAGAGATGCAATTAAAAGCTAGCTGACATGTTGAAAGCATGGTTAGGTTCCACAAGTTATTCAACTAATCTCTGTGACAGACTAGTTTTGTTGTACAGGAAATGATTTAGCAAGTTTTGTTTACGAGACTTAGATTATTGGAATATTGCTATAATTTACTAACTGATGTTGCAATTCTAATATTTTAAAAAAGAAATTTAAACAATACACTTCTGAGTTATTTGTGTCCGAATAGGAGAAACAAGTTGGTCTTGTATTTGTTTCTTCCCATTCCCAAAGAATTCTCATCTGTAACTGGGTGGAATTTGTTTATTTTTCAAAAACAACATTACGAGCAACTAAAATCATGAAATAAACTTTTAAATCATAAATAAGACTGTTACTCACTAAATGTATGATCATATGATTTTTGAAGAAGAATAATCTCTTGTCAACGTTACCGTTACATGGACAGGAAACAGAATGTTTAAAAACGTAATAGTTGATGTCGTTGCTGAAATAAAAAAAAAATGAATTCGTGTACAGCCTTGTTTAAATCTGCATGTACATGGCTAAGTCCATTCAAAAATATAATTTTTTTACAGTGTTCTAAAGGCCGACAGATGTGCTCGAAAAGAAGACAGTAAGCAATGCAGCAGAATGTTAATAATGAGAAGGTAGCGTACATATAACATCAAGGCCTTTCATCTGTTGTCAATATTTGCCAGACTGGAAAAAGGTGAACATCACACCTAACCCAGGATATAAGAGGATTCTAATATAGTCCTGCCCCTACAAATCCAAGGGTATCAAATCATACAATCATTCCTTGATGACTTTTAACAGCTGTATCAACTGGAGAAAGGAATACCTGCTGTTTTGGGGGCAAGAGTTGTTTCTAGTGCTGCAGTAGTGGTAGTTGGTACAACTGTTGCCGTTGCAACTGTAGTAGTCGTTGGTACTGTGGTAGTTGATGGTGCTTCAATAGTTGTCGACACTTGTGTAGTGGTAGTTGGAGCAAGTGTTGTTCCTGCAGTAGTGGTTGGTGCTACTGTGGTTGTCTGTACGTATGTAACTGTTGTTGGTGGAGCTGTTGTAGTTGCTGCTGTGGTAGTCATTGGTATTGTGGTAGTTATTGGTGCTGTAGTAGTGGTTGGTGCTACTGTGGTTGTCAGTACTTGTGGAGTGCTGCTTGGTGCTGCAGTAATTGTATATTTTTAACTCCTCGTTTTCATCAAATCAGAAGCATGAAAAACAAGTTATGTTAAACAAAGCGTAGGATTACATAGAAGATATACAAGAGAACACTGTTCTTCTCAGTACTCTTTTTGTCTTGCGCTACACACATATTACACAAATCATCAATATTCCATGGCCCAGCAAAATCTACCTTTGTTGACAGAGGGATCTAAGACTTCATATGCAGTAGTTCATCTTTTCAGGTAATCAAGGGATTGATAGGCATCACGAGTTTTGCTCTCGAAACAAACGTGTGAATCATGGATCGATGAAAGGAGAATAACATCGCAAATATTTACACTCTAAATATTTAAATTGTACTACTAAATTGAGGCAGACACATCTACAACACTAGCTGAATATCAATGCATATTTACTGTCTCTGGAGATATGATACAACTTTTCAAGTTTCAAACTAAAATTGACACACAGAGAAAAGGTATACATTCATGCATCGGAAAAGATGTATAAAAATAAAGAAAATCTGAAATGCGAATAATTACAACACATCTGCAAAATAGTCTATTCTGTGTATAAAGTTTCCCAGTGTTCAACCTGAGTGGTTTTGGAAATGTGAAATTAAGCAAATATAATCGAATCAAAATTATTTTTCTCTCCATTTTCATCACTGTCAAAGCTGAAGTTGACGTTGTAAATGGCCCATCATTAACGTCTTTCTTTATGCATATATATAGATGTGAAATTGTCATTCAATCAAAGCTTTCCACAGGTTCATATTTAGCCAACAGTCTGGGATTTAAAATTCAAATATCAGAGAACAGGGCAACAGGTAAAACAAAGACCACGTTGTATAAGCTTTCTGAAAAACTGAGGCAGAGTTTCAGCTGATAGTTAATGCTGCAGAAGACAAGTACAAAATACAATTCAAGTAATTATTAACGTTAAATGGCAAAATCATATTTTATTTCAATACATAATTTCATTTTCATTTATGCTGCAGCAAGCAAATACCGGTAATACAATTCAAGTAACTGTTAACATTCAATGACAAAATCATATTTAATTTCAAAACATTATTTCATTTTCATTTCAAACTAAGTGTGACCTTAATTCACCAAAATCAATGCCAAATTGCAATGACCCCTAACCAGGTAACTTTGTTTTGTCACTCCACTTTCGCCCAGTGACACATTTTGAATGAATCTGCTAGGGCAGTGAAGTGCATATAAATGAAGGTGGTATTGAACATAAGGATAGAAAAGGTAAGGATAATAGAGGCATAATTGATAAAAATTAAAGATCTTTATTCTACTAGAAAATCTGCATATAATATAAAGAAATGGTTTTCAGAAAGTTTTCTAAAATCAAGGGACAAAGTTGTAAACATCTCTTGTTATACATATGTTGAAAATGTCCTCAATCCTCGGGTGAGTCAATACGGAAATTTGGGCTGGCCTTACCACAGAAATCACGGTGAGGGGAAGGAAAGAAAAAAACTCTTTGGAAGAACGAAGATATACTTAAATCTGGACTGATCGTTTGCCAGCTTTGTAAATGCTGTAATCAGTGAATGAAACGATTAGATTAATATTGACAATCAGGGTCAGCTTTATGCAAAATTAAGTGTATGTGACCACTTATCAATTTGTGTAACAAAAACCTGTCTAAATATAATGTTTAGGACACAACTGTCCACATCCTTGTAGAACACGAAACTTTGCTTATGATGAAAAGTTTATTTGTGATCTTATATCTGCCAAATTAGATGCAATTCATCCTATTAAAACTAGGGACACAAAATATGTTTTAGGTTACGAGGAAAACAAACTATGACAAAATGAACTGAACACACGTAATAACAAAGCAATTGAAGATCAATCCAAATATCTGCTAGAGTCTGGTGATGCAAATGAAGTGAACGTATAGAAACTATTCACTTATCACTGCAACACTACTAAAACAAAATGTAAATAAACAGTATTTACAGCACTAAATAGGCCATCAGAAATCTCCAATTAATGCAATCAATACTTTGCAAATATCCTTGAAAAGTTGAGACAGGAATGCTTACGATTCAAACCATAACGTGCTTAGTAACATCAGCACAAAGATTCAATAGATAAACCTTGTAACAACACTGATATGAAACTATCTTATATTCCCCACAGGTCAGTAGTCTTGTGCATAACTTCCTGCAGAGCAATGCTACATAAAATCAATCCAAACCATTCTTCTTCTTCATCCTCTTCCTTCTTCTTCTTCTTCTTCTTCTTCTTCTCATTCTTATTATTATTATGGGTTTTGTTGAAATATTGAAATAAAGATAGATTACGTCATAATCTTGCTATATGTTTTATCAATATTCATCAGGATAGGGGTATACGATTTAAAACATTTAAAAACAATGGTGTGTCATTCAATGTTTATAGTTGCCTGTTGAATAAGCACATAATTAGCTAGCACACTAACAAAAGTGACATTTATAAAACAAGCATTGGGATGTTGATGATTTCGCATTCAATTCAAACGATCAACATTAAAAGCATTGGAATTCTACTTAAAACAGCGGTAGTGGAGGCAGTTGCCAAACATGACCAACAAGCCAGCTCAGATGAGCATTTGCTTACTTGACATGTTGGATATTGTACATAAGGTACTCATAATAATACAAAGCAACTAGTTTGTTAATAGTTTCTATGGGCATAAAACATAAGACAATCTAGGTGTGAATTATTACATCTTAGACATATCAAGACCATATAATTGAACAACTGCCTTCACGTCTTTACTTTAGACCTTATATCAGTCCCTCACACACATTGATATCCTAATCATAGTTACCACCCAAATTCAAATTATACTCACAAGTACCGACATCTCAATCCGAAGAACCCGCTAACTTCACATTACTTTTATAAGGACTACCAAGACAATCATAATTACCTGCTAACTTCATATTAAACTCACAAATACTCACTCCCATAATCCTCATGTTCCATATATAATAATCATAAAGAGTCAATATGGACCTGATGAAACTTATATTTAATTTATTATTAGCGTTTATGTATATGGCTACACGTTTCAAATGAGAATTTACTGACTATCAAGCACAGTTATGACACTAATTTCTGAACTGCCTTGTTTGTAAAAGGAAAAGGGTTAACACGACAATTTATGACTGGGAAGATAACGTATTTACCTTGAAAACATCCACGAATGGAGACATCTATCTCAATGGGGATAATGACATCCAAAGACACAGCCCGCAGTATCACCTTTTGGACGTATTCATTCAAATACACAACAAATGAATTGCCATTTACTTTCTCTGTTGACTAAGAAAAAAAAAAAGAGAAAATAAACAAAATTGGCTAGCAGAAGTAGACAGATAGACATATCAAGGATTTATGGATAGAGGTAATATAAACTCTTCAAGTGTATACCACTATTCAAATGTATACCACAATTGATTAACAAATATAACGAACTGAACATTTTACAAACACAACAAATACATGTAACTTTTTCTTGATATTTGAAAAATTGAAATCTTGAAATTTCACAAGTAATAATTCCAGAATATACATTTCCTTTCTTTGCAATGATAATTATATCATGTGTCATACAAAGATAGTTAGAAAGTATTAGTTATTTAAACAATCTCTTAAAATACACATTTGTTTTGTTTTTGGACACAAAACTACAGAAAAAATCAAGGTCTGTTCCAGGACACAAAACAATAAATGGACTTCAAGCTCTGTTTTAGGACACACAATAGTTTATAACCCTCAACGTCTCTGCTACGATAAATAAGAACAGATTAAACTCAATGTCTGTTATAAGACACAAGAATGCAAGATTTACATTAACTGCTAAAATTATGATCTACAATTTCAACTGAATACATGAAAATCCCATATTAAATTATTCAAGCCCAACAGTTTTTCTCTATTTAAATCCATTCAATATTTGTAAATGTCACCCTTTTCAGACCTCTATGTCCAGTTTATATGTATTTCCATATAACGAATATTCAGGTAAAATACTTACGTCTTGCTTGATGCTGGAGTAAGAGATACCATTTGCTTTCTCATACTGTATTTCAATAGAAAATATGTTATTTATGTAATCAGTGATATTCATCATTTCAATAAAAACTGGTCCATCTCGATTCCTTGTTAGATCCCACACAATAGCACGGTTATCAGAGGCAATGAAATGCTCATTGTCGTCTATTCTAAGTTTATCTTTCTCAGAATTCGGAAGGTCTGGCTGTCCCTGCACATGTATCCATTCAGAAGGTAAAAGATTAAACTGATTCATCCCCTCTCTGATGTAACATGGACTTGGAGTTCCACCTGGACTAGTCGTAACCTGACTCGTGAATCCTGTAAACAAATGGATTATCAGAAACGAACAGACAAATCCTTTAACATAACATTACAAAGCAGTAGCGACCTATATTAGCAAGAACAAATATTTCTTCCACACAGTGACTTATATTGTACCATGGAGATTTCAACCTACAAAGCATGTAGAAATTGAGCATTGGAGATTCTGCAAAAATATCACCTCATTTAAGAAATGTATCCATTTTGATGCATTATATGGAAGCGTGGGATTTTATCAAACAGTAAATCCTTGCTGTCTGAAATATATTCAATACTGAAAAATTCTGATGAACTAAAGCGTAACTAATTAGACTAACAAATTCAAACATATACTAGATGACTTTGGTGCCACATTTAGGGCTCACCGAGTAAAATATTTTGATCCCAGTAGCCTAATTAAACAAAGATTAAATAAGCAGGTTATACAATCATGGAGGCGGTACAGACCAGCGTCTAGTACACTGAATTATTATACTATGTATCAAACAATCCTCAGGTTGAAATCACATGAATACAAATTATAAACTCTGGGATATCATTCCCTTGTTTTAGTACAGTATCTCATAATTTTAGAATTTGACTTAAATTAAGGTTGTGTATTTTTGTGAATAAAATATCACTGTAAAGAGGGAGGAGCACTTGGCTTTCATATTTCCATAGTATAGTGACCTACAATACAGGTAGCTATATACAATTGCATTTGTTGTATATCAAGTCATTTTTGAATATCTCATGTCTTATCAGTCAAACGATAAAACTACTAGATTAGCTAAATAATTTTTTTTCAATAAAGTTTACAGATACCATACTATCATCATTGCTATATTCGTTTTTTGCTCCTTGATAACTGTGTTTGTAGATGTATCAATAATTGGGAATACATTTCTTCTATAAGCAAATTATGACAACATTTGCTACTCATTTGTCTTAATCATTATCTATCCTTAAAACGCAATAAACTGCTACATAATGTATTTATGTAATCAATGTATTTTAAAAGTCAAGGCAAAGGTTTGTAATTGATCATTCACAGTTCGACATTTGAATAATCAACACTATTTCGTCGAAACATACGAGTAACACAGTGGCTTCATCTAATGAAATAAAACGTATGCCATGGGTTTCAGCACTGATATAATGTTATTAAACATATATGTGTTTATATGGGTACAGTCATCTTTAATTTTGTTATTAGGGATACTTCACCAAAGAAACTCTTACTATTAAGTTCAAATGGTGAAATGCCTATAAAATGAAATTTCTCAAAACTGAAACCACACTAAAATAAAATTCACTGGAACCATATTTTATTTCTGGTCTAAACCCAAATCTCCTTTAAACTATATTATATCTCTGTTCTAAAGCCAAACCCCAATTGCAACTGTCTTACACCTCTGCTATGAAGCAAATAGCCCCTTGAAACAGTGTCATATGTCTCTTCTAGCACCAAATTCCGTTCCTTAAAACCCTATTACACTTCTGTTTTAAAATCAAAATTACAGGGAAAACATATTCTATTTCTATCCTAAATCCAAAATCACCTCCAGATCGTATTAACAGATTATATTTCTCTTCTAAAAGCAAACTCGTCTTGAAACCGTATTAGATAAAATTAAAAGTACATGGATATATAATATATAATTTATTTCTAAACTCAAAATCTTTTATAAAATCTATTATTTTTCTATCTTAAAACAAACACAATTACAAATCGTATCATATTTCAGTTCCAAAATCAAAATTCCCTGAAATTATATTCTATTTCTGTGTTCTACTAACAAAGTTCCCTAGAAACCGTATTTATATTCCTTTTATTCAAAATGGACCACCTTTGACATCACATTATATTTATGTTTTGAACCAACTTGCCAACATCCAAAATCCCATAGTAGACAAGTAGACTAATTTAGCCAGCGGTCTCATAAGAATAGAAGATTTTAGATCTAATAATGAAGACTTTCATTTGTTGGCAACACGTGTTATACTGGGAAAAGGTGAACATAAAACTAACACAGCAGAAAAGGAATACATACAGCGCTGCCTCTACAAAGAGAGAGACGAAAGAAAAACATGATCATTCCTTAATGAATTTCGAAAACTGTAACAATACGAGAAAATAACACCTGTAGTTGTTGGGGCAAGAGTTGTTGCCGATGTAGTAGTGCTAGCAGGTGCAACTGTTGCCGTTGCAGTTGTGATAGTCATTGGTATTGTGGTAGATGATGGTGCTTCAGTAGTTGTCGACATTTGTGTAGTGGTAGTTGGAGCAAGTGTTGTTTCTGCAATGGTTGTTGGTGCTACTGTCGTTGTCTGTACGTATGTAACTGTTGTTGGTGCAGCTGTTCTAGTTGCTGCTGTGGTAGTCGTTGGTATTGTGGTAGTTCTTGGTGCTGTAGTAGTGGTTGGTACTACTGTGGTTGTCAGTACTTGTGGAGTGCTGGTTGGTGCTGAAGAAATTGTATATTTTTAACTCTTAGTTTTCATCATGTCGGAAGCATGTACAATAACTTACGTCAAGTAAACCTTAAGATAACAAAGAAGACATATAACAATACATTGTCCCACTCTGTACACTTTATGTGTTGTACTACACATATACTAAACACACATCACGATGAAGTTATCATTATTCCATGCCCCAACAACATCACTAGCTTTCCTCTGAAAACAAATGTGTGAATGTGAGAATGATGGATGGATGACAGGAGAATAACATGCAAAATATCTAAACTATAAAACTGAATAGCCTCAACCGCGTTTACAAGACTAGTTTAATACGTATCCATACTAAGTGTTGTTGAGATCTGATACACACTTTTCAAGCTTAAAACTCAAATTTACATATGGAGATAAAGGATACATTTGTAATTAGGCAAAAGTATACACAAATCTGCAAATATTAAACTGCGAATAAAAAGAACACATCTGGAAGTGTGTGTGTGATGATCTGGATTGTTAACGTAGCTTTAACAATTTTTCAGTCATAACACTACGATGACAGCAGGGTGGCAGTTTATCGTGATGTCTACCACTGGGGAATCATAACGCAGACATGTAGCACGATGTCCCACCCAGTCACATTATCCTGACACAAGGCCGACCTGTCCTAACACTAACCTCTTACTGCTGAGCGCCTATTGAGGCAACTGTTAGTACCATTTTTATCAGTGTTTGATATCACTCAACCGCGGTTCAAATCCGCGACCTCCCCTATCCCAGGCGGACGATCTAACTACTAGGCCACTGGAGCGGTCCGACACATCTGGAAGATTAGTCTGTTCAGTGTAAACAGTAACCTACAGATGAGCCTGAATGGCTTTGAATTTATGAAATTAAACAAATATGACAAAATTCTGAAATACTGAGCCAGGGTTTCACCTGATAGGTTATCCCGCAGAACTCAAACACCACTAGTGCAATTCAAGTAACTATTAACATTCAATCACAAAATGAAATTTATTTCAAAACAATATTTCATTTTCATTTCAAACTGAATGTGACTTTAATTCACCAAGCTCAATGTCAAATTGGAACGTCTCCCAACCAGAAAACAATCATCTTTTCTCACTACACTTTCATCCAATAATTATCATTCAAGGATGTAGTTTACTGTAATGCCCAAGACGAATGCTTCAAAGATAGTCAAGTAATCTAAGACATACCTCAGACACTCAATGGTGTACTATATATGATATGGGAGCTCATGTCTCTTTAATTTCCGCAAAAGCAATGTTAGAAAAACATGCTATAAAACGCACTCATACTATTAATCATGCTCAAAAAGATATATTCACTCTGTCCTGTGGCCGAAAAGAATTAGGTTACAACGGACAAATGCTTAAAATGTACCGCACTTTAATGCATAATCCCTTATTCATGATCATTGATACTAGGAATAAAACAGAGTCAGCAAACTCATATCAACAACAAAGTCATATACATATCAGATGTTTTAGTGACACATTTTGGATGAATCTGCTCGGGACAATAACGTGAATATAAATGAAGATGGTATAGAAGATAAGAAAATAAAAGATAACGATGACAGAGGCATAATTGATTCATGTACGATCTCTCTTAGAGTAGACAATCTGCAAATAATATAACGATATGATTGATAGAATGTAGGCTGAAATCAAAGAAAAAAATTCTAAAAGTACAAAATTCAGGAAAGGTCTTCGAAAATAGAAGAGAATCGAAACTACATTATAGGATACATTTTTGTGCTTCAAATTTATCATAAGACCTTGTCAGTTGCTACGAAAACCCATTGAAACAACTAGCACAAAACAATCCCAAAGAGCTTACAAGTAAATGACAATGATCTCTGATCTTCGAACTTGAACATAACGTGTAATCTAAACGTTTTCTAAAATGTATCAAGTTTTGAAAAATTCTCAGAATCCTCTCAATGAATAGAAAATACGTCAGAGAGATGCAATTAAAAGCTAGCTGACATGTTGAAAGCATGGTTAGGTTCCACAAGTTATTCAACTAATCTCAGTGACAGACTAGTTTTGTTGTACAGGAAATGATTTAGCAAGTTTTGTTTACGAGGCTTAGATTATTGGAATATTGCTATAATTTACTAACTGATGTTGCAATTCTAATATTTTCAAAAAGAAATTTAAACAATACACTTCTGAGTTATTTGTGTCCGAATAGGAGAAACAAGTTGGTCTTGTATTTGTTTCTTCCCATTCCCAAAGAATTCTCATCTGTAACTGGGTGGAATTTGTTTATTTTTCAAAAACAACATTACGAGCAACTAAAATCATGAAATAAACTTTTAAATCATAAATAAGACTATTACTCACTAAATGTATGATCATATGATTTTTGAAGAATAATAATCTCTTGTCAACGTTACCGTTACATGGACAGGAAACAGAATGTTTAAAAACGTAATAGTTGATGTCGTTGCTGAAATAAAAAAAAAATGAATTCATGTACAGCCTTGTTTAAATCTGCATATACATGGCTAAGTCCATTCAAAAATATAATCTTTTTACAGTGTTCTAAAGGTCGACAGATGTGCTGGAAAAGAAGACAGTAAATAATCCAGCAGAATGTTAATAATGAGAAGGTAGCGTACATATAACATCAAGACCTTTCATCTGTTGTCAATACTTGCCAGACTGGAGAAAGGTGAACATCAAACCTAACCCAGGATATAAGAGGATTCTAATATAGTCCTGCCCCTACAAATCCAAGGATATCAAATCATACAATCATTCCTTGATGACATTTAACAGCTGTAACAACTGGAGAAAGGAATACCTGCTGTTTTGGGGGCAAGAGTTGTTTCTAGTGCTGCAGTAGTGGCAGTTGGTACAACTGTTGCCGTTGCAACTGTAGTAGTCGTTGGTACTGTGGTAGTTGATGGTGCTTCAGTAGTTGTCGACACTTGTGTAGTGGTAGTTGGAGCAAGTGTTGTTCCTGCAGTATTGGTTGGTGCTACTGTGGTTGTCTGTACGTATGTAACTGTTGTTGGTGGAGCTGTTGTAGTTGCTGCTGTGGTAGTCATTGGTATTGTGGCAGTTATTGGTGCTGTAGTAGTGGTTGGTGCCCCCGTGGAAGTCAGTACTTGTGGAGTGCTGGTTGGTGCTGCAGTAATTGTATAGTCTTAACTCTGTTTTCATAATGTCAGAAACATGTACAACAACTTAAGACAAGTAAAACTTAAATTACAAAGAAGACAGGTAACAATACACTCTCCCTCTTTGTACCCTTTTTGTGTTGTACTACACATATAGTAAACAAACATGGCGATGAAGTTATCATTATTCTCTCCCCTACCAATATCTCTCTTCGTAGAAACAAGGATCTGTCAAAGACTTCATATGCTGCAGCTCCTATTTTTCGGTTAATTAGGAAAATGATAACCATCATGAGCTTTCTACTGGATCCAAATTTGTGACCGAAGGATGGATGAAAGAAGAATAACATGGAAATATTAAAACTGTAAAAAGGAATAGCCTCAACCACATCTACAAAACTAGTTTAATATGTACCCATACCAAGTGTCGTAGAGATATCATACACACATTTCAAGCTTAAACCTCAAATTAACACATGGAGCTAAAGGATACATTTCTGATTGAGCAAAACTATATACAAATCAGGAACAGTTGAACTGTGAATAAAATGAACATATCTGAAGGTGTGTGTGTGTGTGTGTGTGTGTGTGTGTGTGTGTGTGTGTGTGTGTGTGTCATCAGAATTCTAAACGTAGCTTTAACAATGTTTCAGTCATATCACTACAGAGACAGAAAGGTGGCATTTATAATGATGTCTACCACTGGTAAATCATAACGCAGACATGTAGCACGATGACTCACCCAGTCACATTATCCTGACACAAGGCCAACCTGTCCTAACACTAACCTCTTACTGCTGAGCGCCTATTGAGGCAACTGTTAGTACCATTTTTATCAGTTTTTGATATCACTCGGCCGCGGTTCAAACCCGCGACCTCCCCCCATCCCAGGCGGACGATCTAACTACTAGGCCACTGGAGCGGTCCGACACATCTGGAAGATTAGTCTGTTCAGTGTAAACAGTAACCTACAGATGAGCCTGAATGGTTTTGGATATGTGAAATTAAACAAATATGACAAAATTCTGAAACACTGAGTCAGGGTTTCACCTGATAGGTTATCCCGCAGAACTCAAACACCACTAGAGCAATTCAAGTAACTAGTAACATTCAATCACAAAATGAAATTTATTTCAAAACAATATTTCATTTTCATTTCAAACTGAATATGACTTTAATTCACCAAATTCAGTGTCAAATTCGAATGTCTTCCAACCAGAAAACAATTATGTTTTGTCACTACACTTTCATCCAATAATTATCATTCAAGGATGTAGTTTACTCTAATCCCCAGGACGAATGCTTAATATTCAAGAAATCTAAGACATACAACAGACACTCAATGGTGTGCTGTTAAAGATATGGGAGCTCAGCCCTCTTTGACTGATGCAAAAGCAATGTTAGAAAAACATGCTATAAAAGGCATTCATACTATTAATCATACTCAAAATGATACATTCTCTGTCCTGTGGCCGAAAAGAATTAGGCTATAATGGACAAATGCTTAAAATGTACCGCACTTTGATGTACAATCCCTTATTCATGATCACTGCTACTAGGAACAAAACAGCATCAGCAATCTTTGCGCTCATATCAATAAAAAAGCCACATACATATATTTTTCAGTGAACATTTTCAATAGATCTCCTCGGTACAATCAAGTTATTATAAATGAAGACGTTAGTGAAGATAAGAAAATAAAAGGAAAGGATGAGAGAGGCATAACTGATTCATGTAAAGATCTTTATTAGAGTACAATATATGCATATAAAATAAAGATATGGTTGATATCATGTAGTCTGAAATCAATGACAAATCGAAAACATACGAAATTCGGTAACGGTCTTTGAAGCTAGAAGAGAATCAAAACTACGTGTATACGATAGATTTTTGTGCTTCAAATTCATTATAAAGCCTTGTCAGATGCTTTGAAACACTGTTGAAACAACAACAACAACAACAACAACAAAAAACAAAAATCAAAAAAAAAAAACAAGCCCAAACAGCTTACAAGTAAATGACAATGATCTCTGATAATCGAACTCGAACATAAGATGTAATCTAAACTTCCATAATGTATCAATTATTGAAACATTGTCAGCCTCCCCTCAATCAATAGCAAATACCTCAGAGAGCTGCAATGTAAAGCTAGCTGACATGTTAGAAAGGCATGCTTAGGTTCCACAATTCATTCGACCAATCTCAGTCACAGGCTAGTTTTGTTGTACAGGAAACGTTTTATCAAGTTTTGTTTACGAGACAAAAATAATTGGGATCTTCCTATAAATGAAGAATTGATGTTGCAAGTCTAATATTATCAAAACGAAATTTAAACAATACACTTCTAAATTTTGTGTGTCCAAATAGGAGAAACAAGTTGGTTTTGTATTTGTTTCTTCCCATACCCAAAGAATTCTCATCATTAACTGGGTGAATTTTCTTAATTTTCCAAAACAATATTAGAGGAGAATACAACCACCAAAAAACCTTTAAATCATAAACAAGACTGTTGCACACTTAAAATTATAATCATATGTTTTTTTTTTTTTTAAAAATAATCATCTCTTGTCAACTTATTGTTACATGGAAACGAGAAAGAATGTTCAAAGACATAATAGTTGATGTAACTGAAATAAAAACAATTGAATTAAAGTAGAAGCTAGTTTAAATCTCTAAGTACATACCTAAATCCATCCAAAAATATTTTTAAAAAATTATAGTGTTGTAAAAGTCGACAGATGTGCTGGAAACGTACACTGGAAGTAAGCCAGCAGAATGTTGATAATGACAACGTTGCATATATATATATATATATATATATATATATATATATATATATATAATTCTAAGGCCTTTCAACTGTTGTCAAAACTTGCCATATTGGAAACAGGTGAACATCAAACCTAACCCAGGATATAAGAGGATTCTAATATACTCCTGCCCCTACAAATGCAAGTATATAAAATCATACAATCATTCCTTGATGACTTTTCACAACTGTAACAACTGGAGAAAGGAATACCTGCTGTTTTGGGGGCAAGAGTTGTTTCTAGTGCTGCAGTAGTGGCAGTTGGTACAACTGTTGCCGTTGCAACTGTAGTAGTCGTTGGTACTGTGGTAGTTGATGGTGCTTCAGTAGTTGTCGACACTTGTGTAGTGGTAGTTGGAGCAAGTGTTGTTCCTGCAGTAGTGGTTGGTGCTACTGTGGTTGTCTGTACGTATGTAACTGTTGTTGGTGGAGCTGTTGTAGTTGCTGCTGTGGTAGTCATTGGTATTGTGATAATTCTTGGTGCTGTAGTAGTGGTTGGTGCTACTGTGGTAGTCAGTACTTGTGGAGTGCTGCTTGGTGCTGCAGTAATTGTATATTTTTAACTCATCGTTTTCATCAAATCAGAAGCATGTAAAACAAGTTATGTTAAGCAAAGCGTAGGATTACATAGAAGACATAGAAGAGCACACTGTTCTTCTCAGTACTCTTTTTGTCTTGCGCTACACACATATTACACAAATCATCAATATTCCCTGCCCCAGCCAAATCTACCTTTGTTGACAGAGGGATCTAAAACTTCATATGCAGTAGTTCATCTTTTCAGGTAATCAAGGGATTGATAGGCATCACGAGTTTTGCTCTCGAAACAAACGTGTAATGATGGATCGATGAAAGGAGAATAACATGGAAAATATTTAAACTCTAAATATTTAAATTATACTACTAAATTGAAGCAGACACATCTACAAGACTAGATGAATATCAATGCATATTTACTGTCCTGGAGATATGATACACCTTTTCAAGTTTCAAACTAAAATTAACACACAGAGAAAAGGTATACATTCATGCATCGGAAAAGATGTACCAAAATAAAGAAAATCTGAAATGCGAATAAAAAGAACACATCTGCAAAATAGTCTATTCTGTGCATACAGTTTCCCAGTGATATACCTGAGTAGCTTTGGATATGTGAAATGAAGCAAATATCATCGAATGAAAATTATTTTTCTCTCCATTTTGATCACTGTCAAAACTGAAGTTGACGTTGTAAATGGCCCATCATTAATGTCTTTCTTTATGCCTATGTACATGTCATTTATATATATATATATATATATATATATATATATATATATATGCAATTGTCATTCAATCAAAGATTTCCACAGGTTTATATTTAGCCAACAGTTTGGGATTTAAAATTCGAATATCAGAGAACAGGGCAACAGGTAAAACAAAGACCACGTTGTATAAGCTTTCTGAAAAACTGAGGCAGAGTTTCAGCTGATAGTTAATGCTGCAGAAGACAAGTACAAAATACAATTCAAATAATTATTAACGTTAAAAATGGCAAAATCATATTTTATTTCAATACATAATTTCATTTTCATTTATGATGCAGCAGGCAAATACCGGTAATACAATTCAAGTAACTGTTAACATTCAATAACAAAATCATATTTAATTTCAAAACATTATTTGATTTTCATTTCAAAACTA
Source organism: Megalonaias nervosa (assembly GCA_016617855.1). Classification (NCBI taxonomy): domain Eukaryota; kingdom Metazoa; phylum Mollusca; class Bivalvia; order Unionida; family Unionidae; genus Megalonaias; species Megalonaias nervosa. The sequence goes on from JAECUM010013690.1 coordinate 30,295, forward strand.
ACCGTGACCTTAATTCACCAAAATCAATGTCAAATTGCAATGTCCCCTAACCAGATAACTTTGTTTTGTCACTCCACTTTCGCCCAGTGACACATTCTGACTGAATATGCTAGGGCAGTGAAGTGCATATAAATGAAGGTGGTATTGAACATAAGGATAGAAAAGGTAAGGATGATAGAGGCATAATTGATAAAAATTAAAGATCTTTATTCTACTAGAAAATCTGCATATAATATAAAGAAATGGTTCTCAGCATGTTTTCTGAAATCAAGGAAAAAAGTTGTAAACATCTCTTGTTATACATATGTTGTAGATGCCCTCAATCCTCGGGTGAGTCAAAAGGGAAATCGGGACTGGCCATACCATAGAAATCATGGTGAGGGCAAGAAAAGAGAAAAATCTTTGGAAGAACGAAGATATACTTAAATCTGGACTGATCTTTTGCCAACTTTGTAAATGCCGCAATCAGTGAATGAAACGATTAGATTAATATGGCCAATCAGGCTCAGCGTTATGCAAAATTAACTGTATGTGACCACTTATCAATTTGTGTAACAAAAACCTGTCTAAACGTCATGTTTAGGACACAACTGTAAACATCCTTGTAGAATACGAAACTTTTCTTATGATGAAAAGTTTATTTGTGATCTTATATCTGCCAAATTAGATGCAATTCATCTTATTAAAACTAGGGACAAAAAAGACGTTTTCGGTTACGAGGAAAACAAACTATGACAAAATGAGCTGAACACACGTAATAACAAAGCAATTAAAGATCAATGCAGATATCTGCTAGGGTCTGGTAATGCAAATGAAGTGAACGTATAGAAACTATTCACTTATCACTGCAACACTACTAAAACAAAATGTAAATAAACAGTATTTACAGCACTAAATAGGCCATCAGAAATCTCCAATTAATGCAATCAATACTTTGCAAATATCCCTGAAAAGTTGAGACAGGAATGCTTACGATTCAAACCATAACATGCTTAGTAACACCAGCACAAAGATTCAATAGATAAACCTTGCAACAACACTGATATGAAACTATCTTATATTCCCCACAGGTCAGTAGTCGCAATGCTACATAAAATCAATCCAAACCATTCTTCTTCTTCATCCTCTTCTTCTTCTTCTTCGTCTTATTATTATTATTATTATTATTATTATTATTGGTTTTGTTGAAATATTGAAATAATGATAGATAACTTCATGATCTTGCAATATTTTTTATCAATATTCATCAGGATAGGGATATACGATTTAAAACATTTAAAAACAATGGTGTGTCATTCAATGTTTATAGTTGTCTGTAGAATAAGCACATAATTAGCTAGAACACTAACAAAAGTGATATTTATAAAACAAGTATTGGGATGTTGATGATTTCGCATTCAATTCAAACGATCAACATTAAAAGCATTGGAATTCTACTTAAAACAGCAGTAGTGGAGGCAGTTGCTAAACATGACCATTTGCTTACTTGACATGTTGGATATTGTACATAAGGTACTCATAATAATACAAAGCAACTAGTTTGTTAATAGTTTCTATGGGCATAAAACATAAGACAATCTAGGTGTGAATTATTACATCTTAGACATATCAAGACCATATAATTGAACAACTGCCTTCATGTCTTTACTTTACACGTTACATCAGTCCCTCACACACATTGATATCCTAATCATAGTTACCAGCCAAATTCAAATTACACTCACAAGTATCGACATCTCAATCTGAAGAACCTGCTAACTTCACCTTACTTTTATAAGGACTACCAAGACAATCATAATTACCTGATAACTTCATATTAAACTCACAAATACTCACGCCCATAATCCTAATGTGCCATATATAATAATCATAAAGAGTCAATATGGACCTGATGAAACTTATATTTAATTCATTGTTAGAGTTCTTCTATATGGCTACACCTTTCAAATTAGAATTTACTGACTATCAAGCACAGTTATGACACTAATTTCAGAACTGGCTTGTTTGTAAAAGGAAAAGGGTTAACACGACAATTTATGACTGGGAAGATAAAGTATTTACCTTGAAAACATCCACGAATGGAGACATCTATCTCAATGGGGATAATGACATCCAAAGACACAGCCCGCAGTATCACCTTTTGGACGTATTCATTCAAATACACAACAAATGAATTGCCATTTACTTTCTCTGTTGACTGGGAAAAAAAAGAGAAAATAAACAAAATAGGCTAGCAGAAGTGGACAGATAGACATATCAAGGATTTATGGATAGTGGTAATATAAACTGCTCAAGTGTATACCACTACTGAAGTGTATACCACATTTGATTAACAAATATACCAAACTTTACATTTTAAAAACACAACAAATACATGTAACTTTTTCTTGACATTAGAAAACTTGAAATCTTGAAATTTCACAAGTAATAATTCCAGAATATACATTTCTTTTCTTTGCAATGATAATTATACCATGTGTCATACAAACATAGTTAGCAAGTATTAGTTATTTAAACAATCTCTTAAAATACACATTTGTTTTGTTTTTGGATACAAAACTACAGATAAAAATCAAGGTCGGTTCCCGGACACAAAACAATAGACGGACTTCAAGCTCTGTTTTAGGACACAATAGTTTATAACCCTCAATGTCTCTGCTAGGATAAATAAGAACAGATTAACCACAATCTCTGTTCTAGGACACAAGAATGCAAGATACACATTAATTGCTAAAACTATTGTTACGTGTAGGCTCATACAAAAGTAACAAAAGAAAAGAGTGAAGTCGACAAGCTTTGTAAATTTTAACAAAATAATTTATTTCACTAGAAAACAAGATAAAAATATGAAATAAGACTTACGGTTTGTGAATATAATCCAAAACTTAATCCTAGAATTGAAAAATATAAGTCCTATCAATAAATAGTTCTAATTGAATCCAGGTTCGAATCTCAATGACGTTCCAATATGGAAGGCAATAACGTCAGATGAAGTCTTTGTACAGAAGGCAACAGTTCGTCGTTGAATCACAATTTATAATGTTCCTGTTTAGAATTCCAGAATAAATTTCCACTGAATATCTTTGTCCCAGAATTTTTATAAACAAGAGCACTTGTTTAGTTTTCTAGAGAATAAATAATTAAATTCCAAAAAATAGATGAACTTCAGACAAACTGGCATCAATAATAAAATACGTTGAGCTCTGAGGTGTAGGAATACGATTAAATAGATCTACCAGCAAACGGCTGTTTTAAGCCGCGATTTTAGATCATATGGTGGCTCACTTGACGGGCTACATGATCACTAATTTGATCAGAGAAGTAAACAAAATGCCAATTTTCACGTCGGCAAGATTGACCCTATCTAAGAATCAGATTCCCACACTGGAAATAAATTTAAAAAAGAAAGGCTGTTTACAAATGAGCTAACACGTGGGCCGAACATAACCTTGGTAATAGCCAATCGTTTTCTTTCAATGCTTATAAACGTCTCAACCAAGGTGAACTAAAAATGGTGATATAGTAAATGTTACCTTCTAATCAGGTCACGTGAATTTTCCAAAAAGAGATTAAAATCCAATGAAAATTATCATCACAATAAAATGTAACGAAACAAAATTAAAATAAAAAAATAATTTAAAACTAACACACAAGCAATTTAATTACATATTCGTAACACTATGATCTTCGATTTCAACTGAATCCATGAAAATCCCATATTAAATTATTCAAGCCCAACAGTTTTTCTCTATTTAAATCCCATCAACATTTGTAAATATCCCTTTCTAGACCTCTGTGTACAGTTTATATGTATTTTCATCTAAGAATTATTCACAAAAATACTTACGTCTTCCTTGATGCTGGAGTACGAGATACCATTTCCTTTCTCATACTGTATTTCAATAGAGAATATGTTATTTATGTAATCAGTGATATTCATCATTTCAATAAAAACTGGTCCATTTTGATTCTTTGTTAGATCAAACACAATAGCATGGCCATCAGAGGCAATGAAATGCTCATTGTCGTCTATTCTAAGTTTATCTTTCTCAGAATTCGGAAGGTCTGGCTGTCCTTGAACATGTATCCATTCAGAAGGAAAAAGATTAAACTGATTCATTCCCTCTCTGATGTAACATGGACTTGGAGATCGAGTTCCACCTGGACTAGTCGTAACCTGACTCGTGAATCCTGTAAACAAATGGATTATAAGAAAAGAACAGACAAATCTTTTAACATAACATTACAAAGCAGTAGCAACCTATATTAACAAGACCAAATATTTCTTCCACACAATGATTTATATTGTGCCATGGAGATTTCAACCTACAAAGCATGTAGAAATTGAGCATTGGAGATTCTGTAAAAATATCACCTCATTTAAGAAATGTATCCATTTTGATGCATTATATAGAAGCATGGGATTTTATCAAACAGTAAATCCTTGCTGTCTGAAATATATTCAATACTGAAAAATTCTGAGGAGCCAAAGCATAACGAATTAGACTAACAAATTCAAACATATACTAGATGACTTTGGTGCCACATGTAGAGCTCGCCGAGTAAAATATTTTGATCCCAGTAGCCTAATTAAACAAAGATTAAATAAGCAGGTTATACAATCATGGAGGCGGTACAGACCAGCGTCTAGTACACTGAATTATTATACTATGTATCAAACAATCCTCAGTTTGAAATCACATGAATACAAATTATAAACTCTGGGATATCATTCCCTTGTTTTAGTACAGTATCTCATAATTTTAGAATTTGACTTAAATTAAGGTTGTGTATTTTTGTGAATAAAATATTACTGTAAAGAGGGAGGAGCACTTGGCTTTCATATGTCCATAGAGTAATGACCTACAAAAAAATTTAGCTATATATATTTGCATTTGTTGTATATCAAGTCATTTTTGAATATCTCGTGTCTTATCAGCCAAAAGGTAAAACTACTAGATTAGCTAAATAATTTTTTTTTTTAATAAAGTTTACAGATACCATACAATCATCATTGCTATAGTTGTTCTTTGCTCCTTGATAACTGTGCTTGTAGATGTATCAATAATTGGGAATACATTTCTTCTATAAGCAAATTATGACAACATTTGCCACTCATTTGTCTTAATCATTATCTATCCTTAAAACGCAATAAACTACTACATAATGTATTTATGTAATCAATGTATTATAAAAGTCAAGGCAAAGGTTTGTAATTGATGATTCAGAGTTCGATATTTGAATAATCAACACTATTTCGTCGAAACATAAGAGTAACACAGTGGCTTCATCTAATGAAATAAAACGTATACCATGGGTTTCAACACTGATATAATCTTATTAAACATATATGCGTTTATATGGGTACAGTCATCTTTAACTTTGTTATTAGGGATACTTCACCAAAGAAACTCTTACTATAAAATGAAATTTCTCAATACTGAAACCACACTAAAATAAAATTCACTGGAACCATATTTTATTTCTGGTCTAAACCCATATCTCCTTCAAACTATATTATATCTCTGTTCTAAAGCCAAACCCTAATTGCAACTGTCTTACACCTCTGCTATGAAGCAAATAGCCCCTTGAAACAGTGTCATATGTCTCTTCTAGCACCAAATTCCGTTCCTTAAAATCCTATTACTCGTCTGTTTTAAATCACAATTACAGGGAAACCATATTCTATTTCTATCCTAAATCCAAAATCACCTCCAGATCGTATTAACAGATTACATTTCTCTTCTAAAAGCAAACTCGTCTTGAAACCGTATTAGATAAAATTAAAAGTCCATGGATATATAGTACATATTTGAGTTCTAAACTCAAAATCTTTTATAAAATCTATTATTTTTCTATCTTAAAATAAAAACAGTTACAAATAGTATCATATTTCAGTTTCAAAACCACAATTCCTTGAAATTATATTCTATTTCTGTGTTCTACTAGTAAATTTCCCTAGAAACCGTATTTATATTCCTTTTATTAGAATGGACCACCCTTGACATCACATTATATTTATATTTTGAACTAACTTGCTGACATCCAAAATCCCACTACACTGAAAACAAAACAAAAAGGTCTAAAATGTCAATTTTACAATGTAACACCAGATTACACTTGCTGAGAGCAGAGCAATGTGTCAGTCAATTGCCTTAAGCACGTAAAGTAATTAAACTGCAACAAATAAGCACATAAATACATATTTAAATTAACTTAATTGTTATGTGTATGTACATCTTTTGTAATCCTGGTACATGATTTTAATGATTTTTTGTAATTTTTATTCATGGTTGTCAATTATACAGAACAATTTTTAGTTAGATTTTGCATAGGTTTCCCAAGCCTGTTACGAGAGTAAAAATGACAGTATATATACGAACATATGTTTAGATATGTGTTTTCAAGTAATAATAATAATAATAATAATCTTAATAACATGATTACTGGAATCTATGTATTCATTTCTCATTGGTTGATGGGTTATTCAACTGTTCTAGAAGATTCAGTCACCTCCAATTGCTTGGGATTGGTAACATAAGTAAGAGTTTTCGAGGCAAAATGAGTAGTATGATCTGTCACGTGGGGTGTATTGTTAAATATGGTCGCAACAGAAGGTCTATCTAAGGAGGAGACAAAATGACAATGATCACTGATATTTAAAACTCAACATAAACTGTAATCTAAACTTCTGAAAATGCATCAACTATTGAAAAATTGTCAGACATCCAATATGTTAAGTAAAAATTGAAAGAGATGCATAGTAAGACCGGTTGACGTGTCAGAAATGCATTTTTAGATTCAACAAGTCATTCAACCAATCTCAGAGATAGACTTTCTTGCAATAAATAAATCTTTGGAATATTGCAAATGTTAGAGTTAAAATAAACTGTTTTCAAAAAAGCAATTTAAGCTAAACGCTTCGGAACGATTTGTCTAATCAGAGAAACACGAGGGTGTTGTGTTTCATTTTTCCCAAAGAATTTTCATCCTTATCTAGGTAGAATGTTTTACATTTTCGAACACGAAATTACAAGTCAATAGAGTCATCAATTAAGTCATTAAATCATTGAAAAGACTATTGCTAACTCAAAATTATAATCGTATGATTTTATACAATATGAATCTGAATCCAACTTTATCGTTAAATGACAAGAGAGTCTTTAAAGAGATAACAGTTTGTGTCGTCGCAGAAATAATACGTTTATTGTATATATACAAGCCAGTTAAAAATGAACAGTACAAGCCTAAATATATGCAATAAAATCACACAAACTGTTACAGTGTTGTAAAGACTGACATATGAGTTGAATAGTAGACAGGTAGACTAATTTGGCCAGCGGTCTCATAAGAATACAAGGTTTTAGATCTAATAATGAAGACTTTCATTTGTTTGCAACACGTGTCATACTGGGAAAAGGTGAACATAAAACTAACACAGCAGAAAAGGAATACATATAGCGCTGCCTCTACAAAGAGAGGTACGAAAGAAAAACATGATCATTCCTTAATGAGTTTCAAAAACTGTAACAATAAGAGGAAGTAATACCTGTAGTTGTTGGGGCAAGAGTTGTTGCCGATGTAGTAGTGCTAGCAGGTGCAACTGTTGCCGTTGCAGTTGTGATAGTCATTGGTATTGTGATAGTTGATGGTGCTTCAGTAGTTGTCGACACTTGTGTAGTGATAGTTGGAGCAAGTGTTGTTTCTGCAGTGGTTGTTGGTGCTAATGTGGTTGTCTGTACGTATGTAATTGTTGTTGGTGCAGCTGTTCTCGTTGCTGCTGTGGTAGTCGTTGGTATTGTGGTAGTTCTTGGTGCTGTAGTAGTGGTTGGTGCTACTGTGGTTGTCAGTACTTGTGGAGTGCTGGTTGGTGCTGAAGAAATTGTATATTTTTAACTCTTAGTTTTCATCATGTTGGAAGCATGTACAACAGCCTACATCAAGTAAACCTTAAGATAACAAAGAAGACATATAACAACACATTGTCCCACTCTGTACACTTTATGTGTTGTACTACACATATACTAAACACACATCACGATGAAGTTATCATTATTCCATGCCCCAACAACATCACTAGCTTTCCTCTGAAAACAAATGTGTGAATGTGAGAATGATGGATGGATGACAGGAGAATAACATGCAAAATATCTAAACTATAAAACTGAATAGCCTCAACCGCGTTTACAAGACTAGTTTAATACGTACACATACTAAGTGTTGTAGAGATATGATACACACTTTTCAAGCTTAAAACTCAAATTTACATATGGAGATAAAGGATACATTTGGAATTAGGCAAACGTATACACAAATCTGCAAAAATTAAACTGCGAATAGAAAGAACACATCTGGAAGTGTGTTTGTGATGATCTGGATTGTTAACGTAGCTTTAACAATTTTTCAGTCATAACACTACGATGACAGCAGGGTGGCAGTTTATCGTGATGTCTACCACTGGGGAATCATAACGCAGACATGTAGCACGATGTCCCACCCAGTCACATTATCCTGACACAAGGCCGACCTGTCCTAACACTAACCTCTTACTGCTGAGCGCCTATTGAGGCAACTGTTAGTACCATTTTTATCAGTCTTTGATATCATTCTGCCGCGGTTCAAACCCGCGACCTCCCCCCATCCCAGGCGGACGATCTAACTACTAGGCCACTGGAGCCGTTCGATACATCTGGAAGATTAGTCTGTTCAGTGTAAACAGTAACCTACAGATGAGCCTGAATGGTTTTGGATATGTGAAATTAAACAAATATGACAAAATTCTGAAACACTGAGCCAGGGTTTCACCTGATAGTTTCTCCCGCAGAACTCAAACACCTTAGTGCAATTCAATTAACTACTAACATTCATTCACAAAATCAAATTTATTTCCAAACATTATTTCATTTTCATTTCAAACTGAATGTGACTTTAATTCACCAAATTCAGTGTCAAATTCGAATGTCTTCCAACCAGAAAACAATCATGTTTTGTCACTACACTTTCATCCAATAATTATCATTCAAGGATGTAGTTTACTCTAATCCCCAGGACGAATGCTTAATATTCAGGGAATCTAAGACATACCACAGACACTCAATGGTGTGATATTAAAGATATGGGAGCTCAGCCCTCACTGATTGCTGCAAAAGCAATGTTAGAAAAACATGCTATAAGAGGTACTCATACTAGTAATCATACTCAAAATGATACTTTCTCTGTCCTGTGGCCGAAAAGAATTAGGTTATAACGGAATGTCTCCCAAGCAGAAAACAGTCATTTTTTCTCACTACACTTTCATCCAATAATTATCATTCAAGGATGTAGTTTACTGTAATACCCAAGACGAATGCTTAATAGATAGTCAAGTAATCTAAGACATACTACAGACATTCAATGGTGTGCTATAAATGATATGGGAGCTCCTGTCTCTTTAATTTCTGCAAACGCAGTGTTAGAAAAACATGCTATAAATCGCGCTCATACTATTAATCATACTCAAAAAGATACATTCTCTCTGTCCTGTGGCCGAAAAGAATTAGGTTATAACGGACAAATGCTTGAAATGTACCACACTTTAATGCACAATCCCTTATTCATGATCACTGCTACTAGGAATAAAACATCATCAGCAAACTTCGTACTCATATCCGCAACAAAGTCACATACATATCAGATTTTTTGGCACATTTTGAATGAATTTTCTCGGGACTATCAAGTGCATATAAATGAAGACGGTACAGAAGATAAGAAAATAAAAGGAAAGGATGACCGAGGCATGATTGGTTCATCTATGATCTTTCATAGAGTAGACAATCTGCACATAATATAAAGATATGGTTCATAGAAGATAGTCTGAAATCAAAGAAAAAATTGAAAAAGTACATAATTCAAGAAAAGGTTTTTGAAACTAGAAGAGAATCGAAACTATATGTATACGATAGATTTTTGTGCTTCAAATTTATCATAAGACCTTGTCATTTGCTACGAGAAACTGTTGAAGCAACAAGCTCAAAATAATCCCAAAGAGATTTCAAGTAAATGATAATGATCTCTGATATTCTAAATCGAATATAAGGTGTAATCTAAACTTCCAAAATGTATCAATTATTGCAAAATTATCAGCCTCATCTCAATGAATAGCAAATACGTCAGAGAGATGCAATGTAAAGTTAAACGACATGTTAGAAAGGCATGCTTAGGTTCCACAAGTCATTCAATTAATCTCAATGAGAGACTGGTTTTGTTGTACAGGAAACGCTTTATCAAGTTTTGTTCACGAGACTTAAACTATTGGAATATTGCTATAATTTACTAATTGATGTTGCAATTCTAATATAATCAAAAAGAAATTTAAACAATACACTTCTGAGTTATTTGTGTCCGAATAGGAGAAACAAGTTGTTTCTTCCCATTCCCAAAGAATTCTCATCTGTAACTGGGTGGAATTTGTTACGTTTTCGAAAACAACATTACAAGAGAATAAAATCATGAAATAAACTTTTAAATCATAAATAAGACTAAAAGTATGATCATATGATTTTTGCAGAATAATAATCTCTTGTCAATGTTACCGTTACATGGACAGGAAACAGAATGTTTAGAAACATAATAGTTGATGTCACTGCTGAAATACAAAAAAAATGAATTAATGTGCATCCTTGTTTAAATCTGCATGTACATGGCTAAATCCATTCAAAAATACAATCTTTTATACAGTGTTGTACAGGACGACAGATGTGCTGGAAAAGAAGGCAGTAAATAACCCAGCAGAATGTTAATAATGAGAAGGTTGCGTATATATAATATTAAGGCCTTTCAGCTGTTGTCAACACTTGCCATACTGGAAAAAGGTAAACATCTACCCTGACTGGGGATATAAGAGGATTCTAATATAGTCCTACCCCTACAAATTCAAGGATATAAAAACATACAATTATTCCTTTGTGGCTTTTAACAACTGTAAGAATTAGAGGAATACCTGCTGTTGTTGGGGCAAGAGTTGCTGTTGGTGCTACAGTAGTGGTAGTTGGTGCAACTGTTGCCGTTGCAGCTGTGGTGGTCATTGGTATTGTGGTAGATGATGGTGCTTCACTAGTTGTCAACACTTGTGTAGTACTAGCAGGAGCAAGTGTTGTTCCTGCAGTAGTGGTTGGTGCTACTGTGGTTGTCTGTACGTATGTAACTGTTGGTGCAGTTGTTCTAGTTGCTGCTGTGGTAGTAGTTGCTATTGTGGTAGTTCTCAGTGCTGCAGAAGTGGTTGGTGCTACTGTGGTAGTCAGTACTTGTGGAGTGCTGGTTGGTGCTGCAGTAATTGTATATTTTTAACTCTTCATTTTGATCATATCAGAAACATCTACAACAGCTTATGACAAGTAAACCTTAAGATAACAAAGAAGACATACAAGAGCACACTGTCGTTCTCAGTACCCTTTTTGTCTTGCGTTACACATATATTACACAAATCATCAACATTCCCTGGCCCAGCAAAATCTACCTTTGTTGACGGAGGGATCTAAGACTTCATATGCAGTAGTTCATCTTTTCAGGTAATCAAGGGATTGATAGGCATCACGAGTTTTGCTCTCGAAACAAACGTGTGAATGATGGATCGATAAAAGGAGAATAACATGGAAAATATTTAAACTGTAAATATTTAAATTGTACTGCTGAACTGAAGCAGACACATCAACAATTCTAGCTGAACATCAATGCATATTTACTGTCTCAGAGATATGATACACCTTTTCAGGTTTTGAACTAAAATTAACATACAGAGATAAGGTATACATTCATGAATCGGAAAAGATGTATAAAAATACAGAAAATTTTAAATGCGAATAAAAAGAGCACATCTGGCACAATAGTCTATTCTGTGTATACAGTTTCCCACTGATTAACCTGAATGGTTTTGGATATGTGAAATGAAGTAAATATAATAGAATGAAAATTATTTTCTCTCCATTTTCATCATTGTCAAAGCTGAAGTTCACGTTGTAAATGGAGCATCATTAATGCCTTTCTGTATGCATATGTACATATTATGTTTATATATGAAATTGTCATTTAATCAAATATTTTCACAGGTTCATATTTAGCCAACAGTTTGGAATTTAAAATTCGAATATCAGAGAACAGGGCAACAGATAAAATAAAGACCTAGTTGTATAAACATTCTGAAAAACTGAGACAGGGTTTCAGCTGATAGTTAATGCTGCAGAAGACAGGTACAAAATACATTTCAAGTAATTATTAACGTTAAATGGCAAAATCATATTTTATTTAAATAGTATATATCATTTCATTCTCATTTTATGCTGCAGCAGGCAAATAGCAGTCATACAATTCAAGTAACTGTTAACATTCAATGACAAAATCATATTAAATTTCAAAACATTATTTGATCTTCAGTTCAAACTAGCCGTGACCTTAATTCACCAAAACGAATGCCAAACTGCAAAGTCTCCTAACCAGATAACTATTTGTTGTCACTCCACTTTCGCCCAGTGACACATTTTGAATGAATCTGCTAGGACAGTGAAGTGCATCTAAACGAAGTTGGTATTGAACATAAGGATAAAAAAGGTAAGGATAATAGAGGCCTACTTGATAAAAATTAAAGATCTTTAATTCTACTAGCAAATCTGTATATAATATAAAGGAATGGTTGTCAGCATGTTTTCTGAACTCAAGGAACAATGTTGTAAACATTTTTTGTTATGCATATGTTGTAGACGTCCTCAGTCCTCGGGTGAGTCAATAAGGAAATCGGGGCTGGCCTTACCATAGAAATCACGATGAGGGGAAGGAAAGTGAAAAAGCTTTGGAAATAACGAAGATATACTTAAATCTGGCCTGATCATATGGCAACTTTGTAAATGTCATTATCAGTGAATGAAACGATTAGATTAATATTGACAATCAGGCTCAACGTTGTGCAAAATTTAATGTATGTGACCACTTATCAATTTGTGTAACAACAACCAGTCTAGACATCATGTTTAGGACACAACTGCCCACATCATTGTACAATACACAACTTTTTTTATGATGAAACCTTTATTTGTGATCTTAGGTCTGCTCAATTAGATGCAATCGATGCTATAAAATGTAGGGAAACAAAAGACGTTTTAAGTTACGAGAAAGACAAACTGTGACAAAATAAACTGAACACACTTATTAACAAAGCAATTAAACATCGCTGCACATATCTGCTAGTGTCTGGTATTGCAAATCAAGTAAATGTATAAAAGCTATTCACTCGTCACTGCAACACTACTAAAACAAAATGTAAATAAACAGTATTTACAGCACTAAATAAGCCATCAGAAATCTCCACTGAATTCAGTCAATACTTTGCAAATATCCCTGTAAAGTTGAGATAGGAATGCGTACGATTCAAACCATAACATGCTTACTAATATCAACACAAAGATTCAATAGATAAACTTAGTAACAACACTGATATGAAACAATCTTATATTCCCCACACGTCAGTACTCTTGTGCATACCTGCTACATTAAAATCAATGCATATAATTCAGCTTTTCTCCTTCTTCTAATTACTATTATTATTATTATTATTATTGCTGTTGTTGTTGTTGTTGTTGTTGTTGTTTTGTTGAAATATTGCAATAATGGTAGATTAGTTGATGATCTTGCTATATATTTTATTAATATTCATCAGGATAGGGATATAAGATTTAAAACATTTAAAAACAGTGGTGTGTCGTTTGATTGCCTGAACGATTTGTTAAAGACTTCATACGTAGTAGTACATAATTTCCAGTTAAACAGGGAACTGACAGGCATCACAAGTTTTGCTCCGGAAACAAATGTGTGAATGATGGATTTGTGAAAGGAGAATAATATGGAGAACATTTAAACAGTACAACAGAACACCCATACATCGCATCTACACAACTACTCGACTATGAATACATACTAAGTTTCATAGAGATATCATACACACATTTGAAGTTTTAACTTAGAAATAAAACATAAAGATAATGGATAATCATCAATGGGCAAAAATAAGCAAATATGTTGAAACATTCAAAATTTAATAAAGGAGGACATCTCGAAGAAGAGTCTAATATGTGTATAATGTCTCACAGAATGTTTTTGACATATGAAATGAAACAATCATGATCAAAATGAATATTGTTTATCTCTAGTCAAAGTTCAAGCTGACTTGGCAAACGACCTTTTCTTAATAATTTTCTAACTTTCTATTCGTGCAAGCCATATATATATATATATATATATATATATATATATATATATATATATATATATATATGTGTGTGTGTGTGTGTGTGTGTGTGTGTGTGTGTGTGTGTGTGTGTGTGTGTAGGGGACTCGGCTTCAAATAGGGAAAAATATTTCCTCCGCTTTGGGATGACACATCTCGGAGAATAAAGCTAGAGAATGTTTATTCTGATCATCATACCACGACCTGAATAATGTTGCCAGGAAAACAGTTCCATCGAATGTTATGCTGGTGGCAACTGCTCTAAATTCGTGAGCCAGAATGCGTAATAAATTCATTGAGCTCAGGTTATTTTTCGATATGAAGAGCGAATAACCCACTTAATCCAGGACAAGATAGTCTGTGTTGAGATAATCTCCTGTTCTTTCTTGAGAGGAAAAAAAATATGTATGATCTCCCTCAACGCAGCGGATCTGTTCTATTAGAATACAGCTTCAAAGCTCGAACTGGTTCCTGCAGGTGGCCTTGAGCTTTTGTGGCCAGACTAGACAGAGGTTTCGTCACGAAAGGCTGGTTACCCATTGAATGAAGCTGTTCTTGGCGATGAAAGAGAATTTCATCATGAGTAAAACTGACCAGTCTTGTCGGAAATGTGTGTAATTCTGGTCTGCTGATAGGGCAAGTCAATGTCTGTAACTCACCCAGACTGCGGAAGTAATTGAAATTGGATTCTTCATTTTCCATCATAAGATAAACAGACGATGGAGATATGGTCCAGGTTGTTGATGGAATGAGAGGAGGAAGGCAGAATTCCGGGGTAAAAGTCGGAAAACTTCCCCAATGGAGGCTCAGAAAGCTGAATCTTCCCATGACATCAGATAGTCTAGAATTGATGCCATCACTTGAGTAAAAGTATCACCTTCTTGGTTGCATAAGGTGAGGCTAAAGTCTTCTGTAATGCTTAAGACTTAGCTCGTAAAGAGTGATGAGGTCTGCCACTCACTAAACTCATAGATATCCTGAACTAAGAAACGTGACTTCCAAGCAATCGCTGATTAATAAGTCTTGTCTCGGGACAGAGCGTCGAGCAATTTGCGAGGCGACATTTGTTGGAATGTGAGGACCTAAGCTGTGCATAATAACAAATGAGTATCACAAGACAGAACATGGGTTAAACTGGTCTTCGTAAATGCCTGCATGTTTTCTGGTAACTGAGTCCGTTTGAGCTGTTGTTTTGGCCCCACATGATCCCAAGTATATGGGCTAGGTTGGTCGAAGCAGAAACAGCCTCTCTGTGTGGGAAGGATGCCGTCAGATTTGTCAAGTTGGGAAGGGTTACGTTATGTTTGATCCACGTTACCGGTCCATGTGTCTGCTGAGTGAGTGAGAACTTTGGCAGTCTTACCCTCACTGTTCCGCAATAGAAATAAAGTTCAATCCTGTGGAGGCAAGGCCGATAGGAGTCGCCAATAATACTGCATCATGCGGTGGTGTCTTGGGTGCCAGAGCAGTTTCATATCGTGTCGAATTCCGACGCTTATAAGCTGAAGGGTAGGAGTTGACTTATCCTCCAGAAATACTTGCACTGAGGAAAGGACAGCAGGCAGACTTGGGACGTCCCCGTCCTTAGCTGCATGTTTCTGTACTTTACCCATATTTCTAATCTGTAAGACAAATAGTACAGAGCGTACAAGGCTGTGTAACCCTGCACCTGTCTTTTGAACGCAGTGTTGGTGCAGGGATTAATCTTTAAAAGCTGACCCAGAATTGATAACTGACAGTTTAATAAAGCAATGAAGCGTACAGGGACAATATAATGACAAAACCACCTGTAGGGAGAAATATAAAGCTGATGACCTACACCTGTCTTGTATCAACAAAAAGTGGACGCAGAGCTATAACAAATGATGGCTACCTGGACTATAGTGATAGCAGACGATCTTGTTTCCAATACTACATGTAGCGAAGGTCAAAGACGGCATATACAGGTAGAATCATTGAAGCATGGTGTCCGAACGCTAAGGATGCCTTGGTAATGAAAACTCACTTTATGTACCAGTAATGATGGGCTTATAAAGATATAGAGAGTATTTTATAGGCATAGAGAAATGCATGCATAAAAAATATTGTAGCCCGAACCTATCTTGTGACATCACATAGACTACCCATGTAAGTGGATAAGGACTCTTAGATACGATGAATGGCCTATGCAGATAAACATCACTTAAGTGTCGCTTATAGCAACATGCATAAGCAGGACACGAATGAGTAAAATATGCATAGAAAGCTTACCTGTACTTGTCCGACCAGTGGGGAAGCAATACAGTAATATAAGCAAGTTTCAATGTTACACACAAATCATCTGCATATAAAAAGGGAATTGAAGCACCGTTATTAGATACTTACAACGTAGGTGCGAGAATATCCATTATGAGAAAATTTCACCGGCAGGAAAAAAGGCCCAATGACCACCTGTACAAGTATAAACATTGAAGCTTGGCGCCCAGATGTTATGAATGCTTTGGTATAGAAAGTCACCAATATGTATCCATTCGTAATGGAATCAGAAATTTATTAAGAGTTTTCTATAACTACTGGAGACTTATAAAATACTTATAGCCCGAACTTGATGTGAAGTCGCTTGGGTGTGCAAGTATCTAATTGTATGACGACGACAATGTGCTAGAAAATTGTAAGGCAAAACTTTGTCGGCATAGGAAGAGAAAAAGTTAGAAATATAGAAGAAGTATACTTTCCTTAGAAGTGAGAAACTCCTTCAACTTGCAATGGTATATCTTCCAAATAGATTCTAGCTTTTGCGAGGTCTCTAGTGAGAGAGCGCACTTCTTGGCATGAGCGGAAGAAGTAACTGAGAGGTTCACGGATTTTGGTGCCATACTTATACCAAGGGGAGATCACTATGCCACCTAGGTCGGCAGACTACTTTTAGCTCCCTTTAGCTATATATAGCTAATACAAATTCATGTCCAAAAAGATGAACAGTTTGTGAAGAACTGCAAAATTGCTCAAATGACCTAATGATCCACAACAGGTCATCTAAATATCAATAAAAATACATTGACAAAAGTTCACTAGTCTACCTTAAGTGGATTTTGCCTATGAAATTTTTCTCAAAAGGGTTTTACAAAATGTTTGAAAAAATTGAACATTTCCTCCTCTGATCGGAAAATGGAAATCAGATACTCTGCATAACAATATACAAATGCCTAATACAATGCCATTTGTATACCTCAAGTGTTTTTGCTAGCAAGTGTTTTGAGCAAAACCAACAAATAAATCTACTCTGATCATATACATATGGATATGTTTAAGCAACCATTCAATTGTCTACATTGAGTGTTTCATGCATAATCATGCAAATAAGCTTCTCAATCCAGTTGGATAATGATGACTGAAGCAAGATGACGATCACACAAGTATTGGCAGTACAGAAATTAACTGGCTATTGATGTTTTGTCAAATAATTTACTGGTGTATGAGTGAGAGAACCTTATCACCTCTCACCTCACAACTTCTCTTAGTAAATTGGCACTCAAAGATAAAACAACTGGTGAGACCACCAGATAGTCTATATTTTTTAATTATTTAACTATTCAGCCATGCCCCCGCATAGAGACCTCTCATAGGTAACAGGGCAAAGGTGATGCTAAGTAAGATTGACTGACAAGTCAGAAAGGCATTTTAATGTTCCAAAGTCATAGGTGTTATGCATGTCTATCTTATGAGTTTAATTTCTGTCCATGATTGTTGATTGCAATGATCATGTGTAAATAACATATTAATAGAGATAATTTTATGTGTCTATTATCATAGATTATATGTTCAGATAATAATGTGACAATGATAGGTTGTTTATTTGGGTTTGGGTTGTAGACCCAACCTTGGTTATGAACTTAGGTCAGGTGGGATGTATTGTGATATATGTAATGTGGGAATACATTGCAGCATAGAGTCTTAATAATGTCGAGGAGACAAATGTTAAGAAAGAAAAAGAGAATAAGTATTATTATTCCTATTCTTATTTTATTTTTAATCTGCTGTTGTGTTTAGATTTAATTTGAGAGGAATTATTTATTTAAGTTATTTATTAAAATTACAAAGTACTCTTATGACTGAATTAAAATACTATTTTGGAATTATTGTGAATTCATCATAGATTCCATCATCGTGATATCATTTAATCACAAAACTGTCAATTTCCCTTAAATGTTCATTTTACTACTTAGAGAAGTAAATTATTTGTTGAATTTTACTAAACTTGGTGGGTTTTGCATACTCTTTTACATTAAAGCCATTGAGTGGTAGCATAGGAACAATCTTGGAAATAGACTGAATTAGCTGTAGAACAAAAAACCTGATAAAATGTCATCAGGTGTTAAATAACTAATTTTCACCTGTGCTACACCTCATGTTACAAATGTTTTCTTTTAGAACGTCAAATTTCAGAAAATCTTGTCATTATACATTCCTAAATGATTGTCTCCAGCAATGGAAACAAGGGGATGATGTGTTTCATTCTTCCTGAGTAAAGCTCATCCATAAGGGAATGGATAATTTGTGAGTTTTATACAATGAAACTATGAGCAAATCTTATCAGGGACAAAAACAATGTTAAACTCGTACATATCATTTTTGACAGCTGAATTTTTTACTCATATAATAAATATAATAAGTACTTGATATCTACTTTATTTGTACATGAAAATCATAGCAAAGTTTCAAAGACATACCAGTTGGGATTGTTGCTAATATGAATAAAATCAATTTATAAATGTAGAAGCTAGCTGAGAACTAAACTCCAGTTCAATACTAAATGTACCTGGCTAAGTCAATGCAACAATATAAAAATGTTAGTGTTAAAAAGTTGACTGATGAGCTAGAACAATAAACAGTAATTTAGTCAGCAGCCAGTTGATAATGAGAATTATATATATATACAGACCCCTAAAACAAGCAAATAACATGTACATTTATTTGCATTCTCTTTGCACTCCATCATATGTGCATGCCATCTATCATATAAGTCATTTTTCATCTATGATCTCAGAAATACATTCAGTCTTTTCATATATGGTCTCAGAAATGCATTCCGACATTGCATTTATAGTCTCAGAATTGCATTCATACTGCATTCATGGTCTCAGAAATGCATTCAGACTTCACGATCATTTACCCATCATATTCTTTCTAGGTCGAGCATATGGAATGAATGAAAAATTTATTTGCTCAAGTTGGGTTTTCCATTATCAATAGCTGAAGCTAAAGAACAAAAGCTTTTGTAATTTATCTCAATAAAGTGTGCTTGAATGAAAATAACAACAGAATAAAATGCAAACAACAACACTGAAGTTATGAAAAAGTAAAACATAACTGACCTGCAGTGCACACAAACATATACTCATTGTGCATTTGTTAGCAAATTTTATTTCTTATTTCTTTTAGTTCAAATATAGCTTGTACATATACAGTCACTGGTGATGATGTTAATAATCAATGGCATTTGTCTTTTAAAACAAGAATAATGTTACAGCTTGTAAAGGGTTAAACATGTCTTTCAATTTAATGAATCTGATGCTGGATTATCATAAGAAAGACTTTCAAATGTGGAAATTTAGAGGCAGTCTGAAAAAAATAATCAATTCCCAAATCCATTTATGAAATGTTTTCATGTCTTCTAGAATTGTAGTTCATCATTTATCATTCCAGACTTGCCTTGTTGCAGTTTTCATCAAATATGTTCCAGCACCATCTTCACATTCATTTGGCATTTCCTATCTCTAAAGTCCAATGCAGTCATTTATATGTGCCAGAAATGTCCAGATATCGAAACCATCAACCAACTATAAAATGCCTCAATTAGATATTGTGAGATTTAGATAAGAAAATAACAAATTAAAAAATTTATAATAGTTGTCTTACTCATGAAATGTCAGCAATAATCATCTATGGACAAAGTTTACATAGTGCTGTATAATTGCCCATATCTGGTGAGAAATAGCCATCTTACCAAAATTTGGAACAGAGCAATCAATTTCAAGGCAATAATGGACTGTCAAACAAAACAGTTATGTCTTTTCCAAACTGAGAAAGGACTGAAACTTAGCAATAAGCCCAAAGTAAATTAGAACATATGCCAATAGCTATGACTTTGCTCTTATGCACGTAAAAACCTGGGTGAAGAAGAATAACTGTTACAACATTCTTCGCTCCTATGAACTTGAATGGTTCTTTGACCAAAAATCATTAACCTGCTACAGTGTGTGTAGTCTGGCTCACCCAGAATAACTCACCTTATTAACACCTGCACACTTGCAAAAGGATGGGAATGTGACCTATGCATTACTAACTACATATTAAGGACATTAAAGATAAACAAGAAATGCATCAGATTCATTTAGTATATTGATAACCTTGAGATGAATTGATTCATTCCATCAAAAAATACAAAACAAAAAATTGTGGAGATGTATTCAAGTTAATATTCACAGGTAAAATGTTGGGTGTACGAGGCACTTACCAAACTGCCAGAATGTCTGGTAATGTTAAGACATCTGATATTTGAATCTGTTACACAATATTGCAAGCCAATACATCTGACCATCAAATGAAACAATAAGTTGCTTACTCTGAGTGAATAATGGATATATTTATTTTGTGGATGAAAAACTGAAGTCTTTCACCAACTCAATAAAACATTATATATATATATATATATATATATATATATATATATATATATATATATATATATATAATTCACCTGTTTCGAGCAAATTTCCTCTCTCTATTCATCATTTTAGGTATATGTCATATTTATTGATGAAGAGAAAGTTCTATTGTATGATTGGTGGATGCAGTGGGCATTGCACTTATACAGGTCATGGCATTGTACTGTATATGTATGAAATTAACATCTTCAAATGGATTAATGAAATCTGTAGATAGACTAATGAAAAATAAAGAAAGTGATACTTCTATATAATACACAATACTCACCTGGTAATGTTGGAGTTGTCAATCCCTTTGTTGTAGCTGCAATTTAGTGAGACATATGACATTTATTCAGGGATACCAATATCCAACTATTTGATGGAAAAGATCAAGCATCAGCTAACAAGAAAACACATTTTTATTTTTGTACAATCAATTATACTGTGCTTCACAGCTCTAGATAACACCCTATTGCCAACTTAACATTTATATTGCTGTTTACCATATGGGGTAAAGTTTTAACAAAATCATTAGCTGAGGTACTAAAATTAACCCACATCTGTCCAGCATTGCAATATGCACAAGAAAGTTTCCACATCAGAAAATGAAGTAAATATGTAGAATACAGCATTACAATTTCAAGAAGTAATTTTAAAACAATGATAAAATTTCAAAAGTTTCTATTTCAACACAGCATAAACTATGTCTATTTCAACACAGTATAAAATATGTCTATTTCAAGTATGAAATACTTCTCTTCAGTAATATAAACACCACTACTATTCATGGTCACATACTTTCTTCCCTTCAGCAAACTCTGATTAACACATTTTCTGAATCACCAGTTGTTCTACTAAACATTGTCCCTTCAAGAATGATGTTTAAAAGAGGAGTTCCCACAACAGCGAATTTCAGCAAGGATTAGCCAGACCTGACTGTCATCTTGGGAAGCTGCTCCTGAACAGATTCTGATTGGCTCTCTGGATACAGTGACACAGTACTTCACCTAGGACCATAGGGGCAGGGGCCACTGTGTCCTCCTCTCTCCAAAGTTGGGAGAAACATAATGTTTTGAAAGGACAATGGAAAGAAAAGATAGTACATAGTGCACTAGTAGTGGTAAAAGAGATAATGTTTTTTACTTTCTATCTATTCAAGAGAAGTAGTGATAATAGGATATTCAAGATGGCCACTGTGGTAGTTACAGTAGACACCAGATTAGCAACATTTTCATTTGGAATAATGAGACATCAAAAGATCATTTTAGTGAAAAGTTCCATTTTGCTATGAGCATTCATTCAGCATGTGTAGCAATAATAAGATGATCATTGTATCAGCCATATTAGAGATCAGATTAGCACGATTTTCATTTACAACTAGATATCATAAGAAGTCATAAGGAGTAACAATACCAGATTTTTTAAATGACTGCAATTGTGGCCATATCAGACATCACCAGAATTATTTCTATGTAGGACCAACTAGACATGATAAGAAAGTCTTTTAGTGGGACCCTATATTGATATGACGGAAAAGCAATAATAAGATTTTCAAGACAGTTAATGTTTTGGCCATATTATGTGTCCAAGTATGACCAGTTTTAGTCAGAACCAACTAGATCATGGGATGAATGTGTTTGTAAAATTGTATGGCTTTTTTCCATGTAGTTTTAGCGGAGTAGCAAAAACAGCAAAAAACATTATTCCATATGGTTATGTCATTTGAGCCATCCAATTTTATCAAATTTGTAATTATTATTTTTTGAAAAATGTCAAAGTATTAAAAGTTATGAAATTATAAGTGATATTTTTTAGCTTAAAAGGTTTTTATTCCCTCAGTTAAATTCAAGGACATCTGGGAAAAACTTAATGTATTTTTAGCAAATTCAAGTATTCTTCATGTTTATACAAGCTAAGCCTTGGACTTTAAGTCCAGCACTCTATCAACTTAGCTATCTTGGCTCAACAAATAATATATTGTACCTACACTTTCAAACCCTACTGGTCAGTTTCTGAACTAGGTCATTAAATATATTTTCATCCATGTCATTTAAAGAGGATTTACACAGCCAAGCATTGCCCATGATGTTTTAGGCAAAGAGTTTTGGTGCAATATGAGATCCAACTATGAATAATAAAAACAAAGTAATCCAACATACAGCAGACAAAGTATTACACAAAAGATCATATAATCTAAGAGACAGAACTCACTGTAATTTAAAATTGCTAAATATTTGTACCAACTAATACATTGGTATGGAGAGTTGTAAATTAGAAATTCAGAAAGCATATTACAACATATCATAGATGTTAAATTCTACTTTTCTATTCAAAGATGATTGTATTTTATTAGCAACTCATATGATATGTTATTTACCAACATTTCAAGCAAATGGGAAAGTTATTGGCAGAGTAATAAAGAACACTAATATTCTCAAACATTGGCAGATATTGTTGTTGTTGTTGTTGTTGGATTTAACGCCACTTTTCAGCACACAATAGGCTATACATGGCAGCCAGTATTAATGGTGGAGGAAGAATGCGGGAAAACCCCGGAAAGAACCACTGACCCACAAGAAGCTACTGGCAAGCTTTCTCACATACCCACATTGGCCGAATCTGAGACTCGAACCCACACAGACAGAGGTGAGATGGCAGTGATCCGTAACAGAGAGCGCTTTAGACCACTAGGCCACTCGGGGCCCTTGGCAGATATATATATATATATATAGAGAGAGAGAGAGAGATCGATCAATTCATCTGAGAGATCCTCACAATCACATTTTTTTATCACATTTATATTCCTTCTTAATACATTCCCCATAATTCACATTCTTAAACCCATTACAGGAGGGCTTTGGAGTTGTAGCTGCAGTATGGTATATTGAGATGAAAGTAATAATAATAATAATAATAATAATAGTAGTAATAGTAATAATAATAATTACTAGTTATTGTAGTAGTAGTAGTGCTAGTTGTAGTAGTATTGTTCTTGTTTACTTGCTACTGGCCACAATTCATAACCAAGCCGAAAGTTACCTCATTTATTTGGGGGTCTTTTGTAGAACACAACTGATTACAAGAGTTTAATAAAAAAAATACAATCAAAAACCTCTTCAAACAGAAATCTTATATGGCAACATATTTTTTTTGTGTTTTGAGGGGCTTCATTTTAGTGTGGCTTTCTACCTTCCCCTATAAATAATATGTAATGTCTTGTCCTGTCACATATATGTGACTATATATTTGTTAAAACATCAATAGTCAGTCAGTCAGTTCTTAACTGATACCAGTGAATTCTGCTGCTGGGCTCAAGAAAAGCACATCATAGTTTGTTGAAAGAAAACAGTAAAAATAAAAATTAATCTGAGAAGAAAACCAAGTATCATTGATTGATAATGCTAAGCACAGAACCTAAACTGACACATTTCGCTGAACATTAGGTATATCAATGCTTTCTCTGTAGTCACCACTGTTCATACCTCCTCTGAATGTTTTTATAATAAATTTCACAAATATATGGCTGCATACTAATATTTGGGCCAAAAGAAGAATAACAAACTTTTATTTAATTTCTCTTTATCATAAAAAGTGTAGTTGAATAATTTTAATTATTTTAAATGTTCAAAAAGGAGACAGATTTCAAATCTGATGCAAAATGCTATATGGAAAAATGACTTGGCTGTGTTAGGTGATTGTTAAGGCAGTTGCATTAGGTGCTATATATTGACATACATACATACATACATGCATGCACGCACACAATATGCATGTATGCATACAAACATTTGCATTCACACATTCAACCTACTTGCTGTTGTCGTTTGTGTCACAGTAGTTGCTGCTGTAGTAAATGGTGCCTCTGAAATTGGAAATTGTATTGAACATGTTGATTTCAGTATGATCTTTTAGCAAGAAAATGTGGTCATGAGAAGACTTTTTCCATTTCGTCATACATACTCATCACTCATTTAAGTTTACAACAAAAAAGCTCTCCCATTAAATCAAAGGATTATGCATTATTTTACTAAAGGTGCCTATATTGCTGGTGTTATTTATTGAATTATCATTATGGGTCTGGACTTACAATACACACTGTGACTGCTTGCCCTGAATATAATCTTGTACCATTACACTTTAATCTGCAGGAACCTGTATCTCATTTGTTCAAAACTTACTAATATCAGATTTCACTTGATTTATAAAATTACTAAGTTTGCAGTATAATACTATGCCATTTGACAAAATCTTACTTGTTGTGCAATCTATCTCATCTTCACCAAAAGGACATTCCAGGTTCTTATCACAATATCTGGCACATTTCATCCCATCATGGCAGGGGAACATGTCATTTTGACAAGTCAACTGTCAAAAGAAAAAATATTGTACAGGTAAAGGTACTGGTTGGCAAGTTAGGAAGGCCTGCTATAGAAAGTGATGCATAATGAGGTAGTCCCTTTGGCAAC
Source organism: Megalonaias nervosa (assembly GCA_016617855.1). NCBI lineage: Eukaryota > Metazoa > Mollusca > Bivalvia > Unionida > Unionidae > Megalonaias > Megalonaias nervosa. The sequence goes on from JAECUM010013690.1 coordinate 55,701, forward strand.
ACAATGTGGATCCCTTTGGATCAACATCTTTAGTAGAATTAAAGTACTAAATGATAACCTAGAATTGTCTAAAATTGCTGTGCTTAATATCTTAAATTCCTTGAATTTTAGTCATACAAAGCAAAAATAATAATTAATTCATAATCAGTATTGTATAACCTGCTAGTTTATTTTTGACTCTTCTCTTAAATAAATTGACATACTTCTACAAATTTTATTTTCACATTTAATGAAACACGGACAGGAAGACTGAACAAGCACAGTGATGGACAATACCTTAGTTGTGATTACTGTCGGAATCCTTGTTGTTGTAATTGATGTCCCTTTTACTGTTTCAGTGGCAGTAGGCAACACTGTTGTTGAACTTCTGACTGCAAGATATTTAAAAAAGTGACCAAAAGGTTAAAAATATTTGATGACAATCTCCATTCAGCTTCCATTGAAAAATAACTTGTACATATATTTTCAAGTGGTTAACATTACACCATTATGAATTCGATTGAAAAAGTGTGATTGCTCTTTCATTTTGTTTCTTGCCTGGAATACCAATTTTATTTCTGTGATAATTTTTTTCAAAAATATTCTTTACTCTCAAAACTCCAAGTCCTTCATTTAGAAGGTTAAATGAAGTCTCTATTTTTCATGGAATACCCATTCATGTGGAGTTTGGTGTTACTAAATCAATGAATTTAATGAATCAAAATCAATGAATAGTAAGAGTATACACTACATTTAGCACCAACATGAAGCAAGGATCCTTTGAAGGACACTGCTGCTCTACTGGGTACAAGGTAGTTCAAGGAATTCAAGACCATATATACATTTTAACTACTGAGTGTTGAATCCATTTGTGATATTCTTCAGTAAAGAGCATTTTAAAATTAGCTGCTATGGTAGACATACTGGATGCCACATTGGCACTCTTGTCATTTAGGACCAAGTATACATCTTTAGAAATATTTCACTGAAAACCTCATCTGAATATAAACATCTGATCAGGGACAGTAGTGACATTACAATCTTTAAGACAGCGATCATGGCAGCCTTAGTGGATGTCAGATTAGCCCCATTTTCATTTAGAATGAGCTAGATATTATAAGATGTCTACTGGTAAAAAAAACTTTGCTGATATATCCCACCATTTGGGAGCAGTAGAGAAAACAATATTTTCAAGATTGTCACCAAGGTAGTCATGTTGAGCAGTAGCTTACATCATTTTCGTTTAGTACCAACAAGACACTATAAGAATTCTCCTGATGAAATCCTAGTGTTAAAATGACTTTTCATTTAATAGTAGTGCTAGCAAGATTTTTATGATGGACACTATTGTAACCATCTCAGACATCAGATCAGCACCATTTTAAGCTTGAACTAACAAGACATTACTTGAAGTCTTCTGCTGAAAACTACATCTTGATAAGACTTTGAGTTTTGGAGGAGTAACCAATAACAAGATTTTCAGGATAACCACCTTAATATTTAGACAGCAAGACATCATAAGAGATTTTTAGTGATAGCCCCACAGTGATATGCCCATCCACAAAGGAGACTGAGGCATTAATTAGATTTTAAAGATGGCCACAGGTGTCCTTAGTGGACATCAGATCAGTAAACATTTCATTTAGAACCAGCTAGTCATCAATAAATAGTATTCTGGTGATATGACCATCCATTAAGGCTACTGATAAGAAAATGTTCAGGCAGGCTGCTGTGGCAGCCATACCATATGTCCCACTGGATCCGCTTTTCCACTTTTATTTAGGACCAACTAGACTATGGATGAATGAGTGTGTAAATTTTGATAGTAATTCTCCAAGTGGTTTAGGAGCAATAATGATGAACCTTTTGCTAACAGACAGACGGAGTATGAATGAGGGACAAAAGACCATCCCAAAAGGTCTTCTGGTCTATGACCAACTGAGCTAAAAATCTTTAAATTTACTTTAATCTAGGATGTGCAGTGAAAGATGTATGGGTATATTGATGTATGTGATATAGATACCAGAGTTGTTACTACAGTGAGTTTCTGCCAAAGTAGGTTCAAACAAAATCAATTTATGCAAAACAAAATGACATCTGGCAAACATCAAGAAGTAAGAACTAACAAAAATACAAATCTTCCCCAAACCACAACATCCACAATAAAAAATGAATTCATTGTAATTACTTTAAGTATAAAATAACCTTCATAACTCAAGAATCCATCATAGAAATGCTTGGCACAACTACCAAGACTCATTCAGTCCCAATGCAGAACTTTGATTGTCTGTGAAATAATAATCAATTTGATGACCACATGACGCTTTACATTTCACTGATATGTCTATTCACAGCCCCATATTCTTGATACTTTGAGAAAGCAAAACGAAAGCTGAACCTAAAAGCCCCCAAAAAGGGACAGATATATATATATATATATATATATATATAGGTTACTGCATTTGTATGTGAAAATATGAATGTTTTTCGGATGATATACTACACAACCTTGGGAGTGCAGTATATACATCCTACAAAACGAGTTTATATTTTCCCATACAAATGGTAACCTTTTTATTATATGCTCATTTTCTTATTCTACCTAAGGCTTAATTATATAAACAAAAATACATTTCAAGAAATGAAGTAACTGAAATCATGCTGTATTCCAAACTAAATACACAAGTGCAAATTCATCAGTACACAAGAACAGCATTATTAATGCACACATAACTCCACCCAGATAAATTTGAACTTGACAGCACTTTGGAAAGAAAATGGCATTTGGGTCTACTTAAAATTGAAATTTAGAATTATATTGTGAATGAATGCACGTTGCAACAACTATTCTATTTGGTCTGGAATGAATAGATTTTGGTATTTTTGTTGATTCTACAAAATTTCTTGATTATTGACTAGATTTATCTGTGCCAACTCTACATGAAGTACATCAGATTTCAGCAGCAGAGTAGCGTGTTGACATCTGCAAGTGTGTTTCTGTTCTGTCATTGAATGTTAAAAATTATAATGTGCAAAAAATATGAAATCTTTCAATTGTAATTATCAAAAAGATGCTATGGAATATAATGTTTATTTCATTTTGAGTGCAGTAAGGAGGATGTAATGCACTTGGAATGTAGTCAAAATTACATTACAATTTTGAAATGTGTATTCAAGCTTTAGAACCCATGACATGGCTCATGTAATTCGAATTTGCAGAACAAAGAAAGTACATTTTGAGGAAATTCAGGATGTAAAACTGTAAGTATATTTTTTGCCATTCTTATTATCAGCTAAAGAAGACAGTTTATGTCTTGTCATTTTTGCATGTTATTTGTAGGGACCCAGCAATTTTATGACCTGTTTTGGCATCTATTGCTAGCCTAAATCCAAAACATTGTATCAAAAATGTTAACACGGAATGTGGCAAAGCAGCTGGTATGTGGCAGTCTACAAAACATCTGCTTTAGTTCATTCAGAAACAAATTTAATCAACCAAAACATAAAGCGTCTATTAAGTTGAGTGTTTACAAAGTAGTTTCTAATACACTATTGGGCACACGTGTCATGTACATGAGTGCAATATGAACTACATGTGAGTGCAATATCATAAAATATTGAATGATTCTAACAATGTAAAGTTAACGGAGAAAAAAATCAGCATATAATATATATATATATATATATATATATATATATATATATATATATATAAAACCTGTTTGAGCCATAATGACTTCAGTAAGAAATTATTTACCCATTTATAAAATTTATACAAGATATGTGAATTTGTGATAATGCATTCTCAACTTCAAACAATATGTTTCAATAAATCTTTCTCATCCTTACTTTGTTCAAAACATGCCAAGATTTGAAGTCTGCTGATTTCTCCTGATAAATTCTTAATGCTTTCTAGGATCAGAAAGATTTCAAGAGTGATGCTGCCTTCAGGATATTCCACAGTAATATATGTCTCCTGACTGGTGTTGACTATATTAATTAGCTATTAAAAACAAGACGTGTTAAATGAATATAAATCAAAATTAATAAGCTTCCAAAAGTTTATAGATTGATAAATGGCCCATTCAACTTCATTTGTTCTGTATAATATTCTCTAATTGCACAAAGCTGTAAAAGCTTTATGTACTTAATACATTACATAACCCAAGTGCATTTGATTATTGCATAGCAACCTCTACATATCTTTTAAAATTCTCCAGCAGCCATCATACACATTATTAAACACAAAAATAAATAATAACAACTACAGTGATTCAGGTTATGAAATATTGGTCCTTTTCCAAACAATGATCTCTTGCAATTTTTATGTTTATATTTGACTTTTTGAACATGAATGAGTGTTTAAAGTAACCCCTCTTATTCAAAGACTTTTTAAGGTCTTATTCTATCATAGCTGTATGGAAAAACCATCAATTATTTTCTATAATAAATTTATTTGCATTGAATTAAACAAATTAAACTGTCAATGAAAAACACACACACACACACACACACATATATATATATATATATATATATATATATATATATATATAAGAAACAAAAAGTATTTAGTCATACCTTTGTGACGGTTGTTGTCAATTCAATACTTCTTACATTCTGCACAGTGAATTTAATTTGTGTCACAATAACATTTCCTGGCACAGCTTTGAAGTCAATTATTAATTCTCCTTTTCTTTCATTTGGTAACATTGTAAGTACAGAAGGAGAGGTTCCTTTCCATGCATCACTTCCATTTACAGATTCAAAACCAGATGCGTTGACAGCAATGTTATAGTTTTCATATGTGGCCCTGCTGATTATTGTTTCATTGCAAACTGCAAAAAGAATGCAAGGATGAAAATAAGTGTAAAGTTTGTCAGTCAATTCCCAAAACATTCAAAGATTCCTGGCAAATGCAGGATCATTTTCTTTAAAAAAAAATTGGGCTCTAGAAGCAATTATTATTCAATTCTCTTAAAAATAAACAGCGAAATATGGGTAAATATTGCTGTCACTTGATATATTTATAAAATTCAATCGTGAAAATTTTTATACTACCAGTTGCTACTAATCATCGGGATTTTAAAATGTTCTGTGATCATAATTTTTATTTCTTAAGACAAAATATGCTCATCACATTCAATGAACTTATGATCATAACAAGCAGACAAATGAATTTTTTCAAGTTCTATCCAATTATGTTACATATACTTCCAGCATCATTATACCTGACCACATGATAATTCATAAGACATTACTTTAGACAGTGAGGTGCTATCTACATGGGACAAATATATTTTGACAGTGAGGTGCTGTCTACATGGGACAAATATATTTCGACAGGGAGGTGCTATCTACATGGGGCAAATATTTTTGACAATGGGGTGAAGTGCTATCTATGTGAGACAAATATATTTTGACAGTGAGGTGCTATCTACATGGGGCAAATATGTTGTCTCATTTCTCCAACTGATTATTTACCTGTGAATGTTGCTCTGATAGGATCACATTATTCTCTTTCTTGTTCTCTATCACCATTCAAGAACATTTAACAAAATTCCATACAAAACAAGATTTGGCAAATCAAACAGTTGGTTTGGGATCAACACTTTGGCATTTAAGCTTAAGTTATAATCTTTGGAATATGTGAAAAGCATGTCATAGAAGTTCAATCAGTCCTTGAAGTTGACATCCTGGATCAATTGGATTAAAATCCAGATCTTGTAACAATAGTACATCTGACAGACATCAATAAATGCTTATATTCTCTTGACCTTTCAAATTCCCAATCCACATATTTTCACTAATGTACCAGATGAATCAATGTAATTTGTATTAGGAAGAGTTGCCATCAGCAGCAGTATGTTCAAGATAATGTGCACCACTTTCAAAGACATGAAAGCAGTAAAGATTGGTGAACTGAAGGTCAGCTGGACATGACCTTGTATAAGTCTCATTGTCTTTAATGCTTCTGCAAAGTCACTTAGGTGAAAAAAATGAGGCACAGTGACTGGCAGTGTTCCAAGTACCTACCAAACTTCCATAGCCATATAGTGGCCAGTTAAAATGCATCATGGTGCAAAGTAGTATTCAAAACATGACACAAAAAATAATCAGACACATTTATATTTCATATTCTTAGCAGTAATAACTTAGTAGGAATAGGTTTATTTGATTTTCAAACTTACTGATCGCTGGTACATGTATTACAAATTCCAACATGATTTTAACAGATCATGAATCATTAATATAGCCTGCATAGAAGAAAATATACTTGACAAAATACTTACATGGGATTCGTGTGGTGAACACTGGACTTGTTGTTGTACCTGGAATAAGAAAACAGTTTGCAACCGTAAATCACTTGATAATTAGGTCAGCATATTTTCCACATCAAATATGAAAAATTCACAGATCACAAAAATTAGTTTTTTCTTGTAATGGTTTACAGCTTTTGTCTCATTTAAGACGACAAAAAACTTTAAAAGACTTGTCATGATTAAACGGCTGTTGAGGGCCTCTGAAAAGTACACTTGTGAAAGGGTCTATTCTATAACTGAACATTTGTGAGACAATTCCTTTCCAACTTAATCACTAGCACAAACATATCATGTTCTAGAACAAACCCAGTTTAATCTGCACACACACACACACACACACACACACACACACACACATGGCTGATCTTATCACAAAAAATTAAGATCTAAAATATTTCAGCAAAAACCATTTTCTTGCTCAAATTGCTAAAATGTTGTCCTTGCTAAATATTTTGATTTTGTAGCATATTGATTAGTTGATCAAGTAACTGGATGAATCAACCTGAAATGTATGTGTGTTTTAAAGGACTTGAATCTTACCAGATAAAATACAATGTTGATGATGAGAAGAAATGAAATATTTATTGCTATGAGAAACATTGACCTATTTGATACCTGGTAGTTTATCTATACATAATGTATGCTGTCTTTAATATTTTGTTTTTTGCAGATGATGCATGTCTTCATGAAACCAGGAATGAAACAGTTTTTAAGGGATATAATGCTGTGCTGTATTTGACAGTACAGTAGAACTTTGATTATCCATCAGAGTGTGGGACTAAGACCATGATGGATATGAGAATAGACGGATAACAGAATATGTACAGTAAAAGTATTATACAAAAGACTGGGTCATCAAAAAATCATGATATCTACATAGGTACATCAACCTGTTTTTAATATTTTGACATACAATGCCCTGACGGTTAACAGAGACTGACAGTTAATCAGGTGCCGGATAACTGAAGTTCTACTGAAATATCAACAATGAACACTTAAGAGCCATTATTCTGATATAGTTTGGGAGGTTTATAGCACATCACAGTAATTACATATGAATGATTCAAGAAATCTTCCCATCGCATGAACACACAGATGAGGTAGATCACTTTGGCTATTTTGTGAGCTCCTCACTTTGGATAAGCCTTCACTCTCCCAACATTGTCATCGTGTATTAAACACATGTAAGATCTTTTTCTGACATTCATTCAACACTCCAAGAGAACGTGAAAGGAACCACCAAACACAAATGGTTGTTATGGTGTATGGAACTATCTGGCAAGCATGGATGTAAGGTATGTTCAACCACCTATCATGCATGGTAGTAAGGTGTAAGGGACCACCTGGCAGGCATGGTAGTAAGGTGTATGGGACCACCTAGCAGGCATGGTAGTAAGATGTATGGGACCACCTGGCAGGCATGGTAGTAATGTGTAAAGGACCACCTGGCAGGCATGGTAGTAAGGTGTATGGGACCATCTGGCAGACATGGTAGCAAGTTGTAAGAAACCACCTTGTACTCATGGTAGTAAGTTGCAATATTCTAGGTGAGTTTTATCAGCTGCTTCCTTCACACATGGCTGGGGTTTAAAAATCTTTGCTCATAATGTATATGTTACCTATGTTTTCAGGTGGGTAATACACTAAATATAGTATTTGTGTCAGCTGATACATCAATGACTAGAGCTGTGAATGGTATATGTATGGGTAACATTGGTAATAATATACTGTTAAGTGTGTATAAGCTGCCTTCAAAATTTATACTGAAAATTGACAGCTACTTTAACTTTGTGCTGAAAATTAACTTAAATGAAAATGATACATTCAGTTGCATGTATAAAAATATATCTTATTTTCAAACATGAAACTTCAATGTCACTGGCATATCTTAAAATTTTTTTCATAATTTTGCCTTCTTTCGTAGCTTATTTTATATGCATTAGATGATTATTAAGAGCAATTGATTAAATGATATTGTCACATACATCACAACACAGCAAAATAAGAGACTGATTTCAGCTGAAAAAGTACTAAAGTAAAACACATATTACCTGAACCCACAGAGGGACATATACTTGTACAGAAAAATGTATTGTGCATATGGGAGACATGTCATTAAAATTATCAAACTTTGATGACCAGTGTAAAAATAATGGCATGCAATAGTATAGGAATCATGCATATTTTGCAATGTTCAAACATTTGCCACAGGACAAATAAAGAATTTGAACCTGATGATTTAAAAAGTCTTTCCTAAGTGCTCTAGCAAATGTTTGGACTCTGAAAACCATACACAATTATTATTCTGTCATGATTAATCAAGTAAATTGTGTGCCAAAAACCTACAAATATTTTTAACATCAGAAACTAGATGCAATTCCAATGATGTAGTACAGCTGATGTGACAAAACTGCATATACTGAGCCAGCTAAACCTGACTTTAGAAGAATAGTTATTTTAACTGAGTGAAACTTTTTCTTATCTACACAACTGTTTTGTTTGTTATTTTTGTAAAAGTGAAGAACATTACCTACCTGTAGATCGTGTTGTTGGTGATGTAGCTGAAGAAAAGAATGCATAAACCAATGAAATTAAGTGTTTACTGCACATGAAACACAAGCATAATTTAAACCAATGAAATTAAGTGTTTACTGCACATGAAACACAAGCATAATTTAAACCAATGAAATTAAGTGTTTACTGCACATGAAACACAAGCATAATTTAAACCAATGAAATTAAGTGTTTACTGCACGTGAAACACAAGCATAATTTAAACCAATGAAATTAAGTGTTTACTGCACATGAAACACAAGCATAATTTGTGCTAAGGCAACTAGATTAAAGTGTCTTGCCCATGTACATGCCATGGTCGCCATCTCGGGCTGATCTGATTGTAGGATTTGAACCTACACATTTCAGTCACACATCTGACACAGTAACCACTCAGCAACCATGGCTCCTTTTAAACATAATTTAGTAAGAAACAAGAAGAATCATTAAGATGAATCAGAAATTAAATAAACAGATCATCAAGCACAAAATATATAGAATGAACAACAATGCTGATGTAAATGAACTGTAACCTTTAGGTTTTTTATTTCTATAAATGCACTCTAAAAGTTCTATGCTACATATATTCTACCACACTAACATTAAAACTGGGCATTATAATTCATTCCAATCCATGAAGCTAACATATCACCATTATTGCAATGACAACTGCAATCAACACTTTTCTCCATATATTGTATTAGGCCTTTTCTCATCATTAGGGGCTTCAAATTATCTCAATCCTGGTGCTTATTTTAAGTCTTGTAAAATGGCCCATATAATATTAGAAGTTAGAAAGGTCATATTTAATGAAATACTCCAGTCCATTATGCAGCTATTTTAGGTTTCAATTAATACAAGAAGATTTACACTGGGCATGAACTCTTGCCCTGTGGTATATGCCAATATTTTTCTAGAACATGCTATTTCGCCTTCCCCCAAATGGCTTCCATCCTACTTTGTCATCTGCACTAAGTACTCAGTGTCAAATAAAACATATATATTACTCATTTCTTGTACTACAAGTAAATGGAGATATGGACTTATATGGTACCCATGTTATGGTATGCTCAGATTTATATCACCTTTCCTTATCGGGTATATAAACGTTACCCATGTTAAGGTATGCTGAGATTTATATCCCTTTTCCTTATTGGGGTATAAGCTGAAGAATAATTTTTATGCCAGATTACTTGCAAGATGTGGTGGCAGTTTTTGTTGGTGTAGTTGTTCGTGGTGATTGGTAGAGGTGGGTGTTGTCATAGTTACAAAGGTCATTGTAATGATTAGCAGATAATCACTAAAACTTAAATAATTAATGAGAAGAATTATATTCCAATAGATATTTTCATGCAATAAATGATATTACATAGTTGGCAAACACTTTACAAATCAACATCATAAAGTCATGTCTGAATATTTAACTCTTTGCAACTCATAGTACTAAACTAATATAAGTAAAACAAATTTTATAAAATTATGTCTTGTCTGCACTCCTGCTTAATACAGATATATTAACTTTCAAATAACCTTGACTGTTGTTATGCATATTATATATTGTGCGCTTCAAATTTTTTTCTGTGAATAAGGGTTGTGGAAAGAGTTTTGTATACTGGACATTTTTTTTTTCATCACTGTAATTGAGGTTTGTGAATGGAGTTTTGCCTATCTGACTTTTCTCATGCTTTTAAGTAGTTAAGTTAGAATTTGAGTTCAAAACATAGTGGAAGTTTTCATGCAAATGAATAATTTGATAGAACATACTATTACAACTTAGCTGGGATGTAAATAAAGGGGACTTGTTCATTCCTGTTTTATGATCAATCTGTGAAATCAACTACAGTTGTGTTCAGATATAATTTGAGAAGAATTATGCATCTAACTTATCAATTGGAATTACAATGTGGCAGAACTGTCTAATTCTACAGCCCAAGAATAACAGTTATGCCTTCCAAGATCTGGGACTTATGGCCAAACAGAAGAGTTTTAATTGAAACTTAACCTTTGATTTTCAAATAATCTTGACCATGTGCAACGAAAGCAAGTGGGTATGGTTGTGTACAGATAGCAATATAAAACTCACTGATCCTATTCTCCACATATGAAAGTAATCCATTGATAGGTTAGAAAGTTATGCCACAACCAAAACCTTACCATAAATTTTTAATGAGCTTATCCATGCTTCACATATGGAGAACTGGTGGGTGTGTGCATACAGAGGAAATTTAGCTTTTGGAGGGTAAAACTAATTTTAATTCTTCAATAGTTGCCTACAACCTTTGCATTTCTTTTCCAGGACACAAAGTCTGCAGTCCAATCTAATATCTAATATTCCACCTTCCAATGGTAATTGGTAGCTGGAGGTTAATCACTGAAAAGAACACGATCCCAGTCTAACTCCTTAGACATAGCCAACATATGGAATAGCCTCCCTCTTTTGATTTGGAAACAGACTACGGGATGTGGTAGGAGACATGAATCTTTGCAACAGTAACAGGTTTGTATCACATGATTAATAGTCTACATTTTTAAAGCAGTAATTCATGACCTACTATTATAGCATTGCTGGACTTACCAGTTAGGAGGGATTCTTAAGGCCTCAACAAACCCTGGTATAAATAAATGCACTTATCCTACACTAGGTGTGTTGACTACTGTGTGGTTGAAGACAACTTGGCACATGTTGTGTTGCCACAATAGGACCACATGAATATAAACCTTCACTCTGGTGCAACAAGAATGACAGTACAATGATGAAAAATTAGTGTTAGAGCACCCAAAGGCCACTCATAAAGTAAGCAATGGGTGACTTGAGTGGACCCAAGATGTAGCAACAGCCCAAACCTTATGAATTTAATTATCATTAATCCATTTGGGATGCAGGCAAATGAGAGAGGAAACCATATAATGGAGAAAGGGACAGTTTGGACCTGCTTTCTACTTTAGAGAAAGCCAAATAAATAATAAGGATCCAACAAAGCCTCTCTTGAACCTGGAGCTACTGATAATTCATTGCTGAAAACCTTGGCTGGCAAAGAAAAGAAACCAGAACATAGTTCCCACTGAATTATAAACATCCCTCTTCCATGAATAGTGCAGGAATTTCACTCGGTCTTCTTGCTGGCACTGAGGACAGCAGGAAGACGGTCTTTATGGTAAGGTTCATGAAAAAAGTTTCACTCAAGATTTTCATAAGAAGATTTTGATAATGCCTAAAAGACACGTTAAAGGTTACATCTGGCATTAGTGACAAGACACTGGTCTCTGAAGCACCAACTAACTGATGAGATCAGACAGGTGAGCATCCATCTCAATGGTGAAATGCACAGAGAACTTAAGAGTGTAGAAAAATTGCTTTCTTATCACTATAAATGGTAGAAAAAGATTGATTTGTGTGTGATTTGGATTTTTAACGTAGCTTTAACAACGTTCCAGTCATATCGCTACAATGTCTTCAGTGTGACAGTTTATAGTGATGTCTAGCACTGGGGCATCATGCTGCACACATGTGGCATGATGTCCCACCCAGTCACATTATCCTGACACCAGGCCAACCAGTCCTAATACTAACCTCTTAATGCTGAGTGCCAAGCAAACCAGCTGTTAGTACCATTTTTTCAAAGTCTTTGGTATGACTCAGCCGGGGTTCGAACCCGCGACCTCCCGCATCCAAGGCGGATGCTCTAACCACTAGGCCACCGAAGTGGTTGGTAGAAAAAGAACATTCTCTCTTCTAGAAATAAAAGGAAGAATGTCTCATGCTGTGTTTAATGAGGACAGCTAGGTTCTACTGATTCCTATTGGACAAGTTACAAAAGATTCTCCATTTGACATGGTAAATTTTGAAAACTGACTTCCTACCTGCCTGAGCTATGCAGTCAGGAAGCTTGCTAAAAATTTGGCAAATTGACTGTTTGAGATAAGAAAAGCATGAAGGTGGCGAATCTGAGTTGTTATGTAGGAGAGACCCTTGTTCTTCGATGGCAAGTCCCTCTTCCTTACGACATTGGTGCACCCCTGAAGGACTGGAGACACTGCTTGCAAGCCATGACAAATTTTAATAGTAGATGCATTGCCAAAACTCTGTTATACATTCAGTCCAGCTTGCAAATCAAACATGGCAATAACTCCTGCTTGTATTCTTGGTTTTAATAAGTCAGAAAAAGATAGTAACTGTTGCTTGTTTGGTTTTAATGGCACTTTCAATACTTGATTGGATATATCATGCTGAAGAAATTGTAGCTAAATATCTTTCCCAATGGGCACCCTGAAGTAGTCAAACCAAGCTGACCTGGATGGTATGAACCCCAAGGTCCTTTGATTACAAGTCCAGCAGTCTTCAAAATGAGCTAATGTACCACCCCACAATAAACAAAACTCTTTCAAAATTAATGGAAGCTCAAACATTTGCCATTATTTGAATCTTTAGATGATGACAATAATATGTACTCACACCTGCCAACCCTAAAGAGACATTCTCAGTAAGTCAGTCGACATTTTTCAGTAAGTCAGACCAATTTTCAGTAAAGTGTAAAAACTATTAAGTACTGGCAACAAGAAAAATTTTAATAACCATTACAGTTTATATCCATGTTGTAACTTACAATATATAGCTACTGATGTGATTGGTACATATTACTTTTGCACTTTCTAAGAAACTTCTGGTCAAACTCCATCTTGAAGCATTCTCCCCCATTCACTTTCATGACTAGTACTGCTTCCAAGGTATCAACTGACATAGATGATCTGGATTCTGAGTGGGTTTTATTGCAACAAATGAGAACACCATCTCACAACCTGCATTTGAATGAGGAACAATAAGTATATTCTTCATGATGCTGGACAACAATTTGTATTTCAACTGGCCATTAGCATCCTTGAATTTACTAATAAGATCCTATTGCTTGTCAACTTGTTTAGTGTTTAAGATCTCAGGATTCAATTCATCTACTTGGTAATTCAAAAACTCTGCTTCCAAGCTGTCTTGCCAGCTGGTTTCCTTGGGTTCCATACACATAAATCTTGCTGGGAAATATATCACACTGCTAAAATCACTCATCATCCTTTCTGACACATCAGCAACTGCACTGTGTTTCAGAAGTTCATTATTCAAGGGAAACCTCTTAACAATATAATCACAAACAGTTGTGTAATAGTCCCTTACATCTTTACAGAATTGACAAAGGCTACTTTCATGCAGCTTACTTTCAGCCAAGTATTTTCTTGTTTCTGAACCTACTGTAAGTGTATCATTTGACTTTTGTTTCTTACAGTCATGATAATCGATATCAGTAAGATCCTTGGCTTGTGAAATTTCTGTAGCCTTTACAAATCTGATCAGCAAATGCTTTAATAATTCAAGCATGTTTTCTCTAAGTTTGTGGATCATAGGCTCCTCCTGTTGCATGATTAAGTTGTACTTGTTAAATAATGGAATTATGTGGTCTAGAAGTAAGCAATAAATTTTCGTCCTCTGGGACTGCAAAGCCTTACACACACTCATAGCCTTTTCCTCTCTGTAACTGATTTTTTTACTGCCTTTCCAGTCATTTCTAACCAATGGTGTCTGACATCTAGACAGCCTTTTTATCCGACTTCTGTGATTTAGCTTTCTCTAAGGAACCTATCTTGGGTTTTATTTTCTCAGTCTTTCCTACTGAGGCAGACTTGAGGGTAGTAACAGCCAGACTTCTAGATTTATCACAGCTCAAAGCTTTACTGCATGTACCTGCCTGTTGTTATTTCCTTCTTTGTTACTAGATACATGTGGAACTCTATCCTTGGAACTAGACACCTTCTCTGACATTCTACTTTTGGATTTAGCTCTTTTGCCTTTAACCTCTTGTTTCTTGGTTTCTTTACTAAAATATATTTGTAAGGGTTCCCGCTGTTCTAACAGTCTCTTTATACCTTCACCAAACGACAACCATCTTATTACACAATGCTTCATTATTTTTGTCTGCTCTTTCCCAGAAAGAGTCTGAAGGTCTTTCAGTTCCATTTGTCTATTCACACTTTTATTCAAATAATATGATATGTCCACTAATAAGTCACCAAAACTAGTAGGCATCATATCAGCCCCTTTTTAGCTGCTAAATGAATCAAATGGCATGAACATCCACTCAGATACATTGAAGGATTCAACATATTTATATGTCCAAATACACCTTTATTGCAACCTGTCATCACTGAAGCATTATCTGATTCAAAGACAATACAGTTTTTCCAACTTACGTTTCTCTTTTTCAAATCATCATCCAATAATGTGAAAATATTTTCCCCAGTAGAGGCTTCATCACATGTTGGAACTGACAAAAGTGTTTCAGTTACAAACCCATCTGTGTTATCAAAATATCTAACAACAACTGGGTACAGCTTCTCAGAATCACTGCTACCATCAGTTGCTATACCGAAGGGTGGGGATAAAATATTGTTAACAATGCCTTCCTGTATTGACTTGCATTGTTGCAATATAAAAACAGTAGTTTTTGTTCCGCCACACTGATAACTATTTACTACTGATGATTTGGGAAACATGCACCTGAATAGTTTACAAGCATGGATGCAGCAATTGCAACATTATGCTCAACCAAGAAGTTTGTAAAATATACATCGGCCTTAATGACCTCCAATTCAGTTTCTGGCACTACAGATCCATATCCCACAGAGGTTAGCGACTTACAACTTGATTTAATTGCAACATATTCTATATGTTTTTTGGAATTCACGAAATGTTCAAATTAACATGACATAATGTGCAATAAATGTAATGGTCACCTTTTTAACTTTTTTCTAAGCATGACTAAGTATCTGAGTAATCTGTTTATTACTTCTGCAACCCCTGTTTCAGCTTTTTATGAGGCTGATTGTCCTCTCCATCTTTGATGCATTTTTGTTTGAAGACATTTTCAGATGACCAGATGACAAAACAAAAAACAAAATCTAGATCAGATGTGCACTTCTCACAAACAAAATAGGCAGGTTTAAAGCAGCTTACATACGACTGTATAGTTAGTCTAGTTCCCCACCACAATCCACTCAGTCTAAGATGAAACTCCGAATCTGAACAAAGAGTCTAATAAGAAAATCCAGATCAGGAACGAACCAGTACAAAAAATATCCGGAACAGAAAAAAAAACGATCATATTTTCATACCTTTTGCTATCATTCCGTAAGTCCGTAATTTTAGAGTAAGACTTACGGCAAAATCATAAGAGTTGGCAGTACAGTACTGAGTTTCACAGGAATCTATTTAAAACTGCACAACTGCTAGACTGGATATGCTAATGAGACTAAGCTCTACAATGCATTCAGTTACAAAACAAAAAGGAAAATAACTTTAACAAAAATTAATGGAGAAAACTTATTTGTCTGTAAATTCATCTTTAGACAATGTTTCACTGCAATCAATCAAAAACTGCAGAACTTTCTGTGCACTAGAAAGATTGTATAACATGCTGCATTAAACTACAATAGAAAAAAGACAATGACAAATTGCAGGAGCAAAATCCTCATGTTCAGTTCATGACCACAACATTTACCACGTTTTATGGCAATCCATCAAAAACTGCAAGACCTGCTGCTCCAACAAGCTGGAGTCACACACTGTACTAAGCCACAAGACAAGAAGGGTAACAACAAAAATGTATTATGCAACAAGGCATGAAAAAGGCAATAACAAAAAATGCAAGAGTGATTCATTGACATTCACTTCTTCAGGTAATAATGACCATAACAATTACTAGGTCTCGCTGAAATCTATCAAAACCAGGGGCTCTAGTTGTACTAGCAAAATTGTGTCATACACTGCATCAAGGTCCAAGACAATGAAGATAATAATCAATAGCTACATTTCAGGCACTTGCCCCACTCCCCATTTTCTCTCTCTCTCTCTCTCTCTCTCTCTCTCTCTGGGCACCCATCCTGAAGAAGGAAGCAATAATAAGTAGTGTTGGATGAAACAACGTAATACTGCAATATTAAAAACTGCTCCACAGCTAAAAGTCCTTAAAGACATTAATTCAGTTATTACACTAAATTTATAAAGAAAACCAACTTCACATATGTAAAGAAATGGTATTTATAAAATATGCTAACATTTCATGTACACAGATTAATTTCTGTATGTGGTGTCCATGAACTTCTAAATCAACCCTAACAAATTTAACTTTGTGTACCTTATGTGGTTTTTAATTCATAATTATAAATAAAAAATAACTGTTGATATCTAAAATGTTCTAAATTGTAATAAATATTGAAAACTGCTGTAATCATCTGAGTATTACATGTATCTGTAAAATTAAATGGCTCGAAAGTTTAACAGCTTTGAGCTACTTTTTACAATAGCAGATTCAGGACAGAGATATGAATGTAAGAACATCGAATCTAATAGACTGATGGATGGACAGCAAAATAATCATATGCCCTCTATCTTCTGCATTGAGAAATTTCTTTACCTCCAATACATGCCAAAATTACAAGCTGAACTGTAACAGTCTGTTGTTCTACATGAAAGACAATCCTAATTATTAAACTCATCACTTTGCTGGTTTGTATTGAGGTGAATGGGCTTTGTCCCTGCAATGTAAAACATCAGACATTAAAGTAAATTATAAATAAACAAATATTCATCAGACCCCTATTTCCCACATGTGTATTTACTTGATTTACATTTCCAATATATAATATATGTCAGCTTAAACATAAAATGTTTCCACAAATCTTTCACACAAAATCTATCTCATATATACAACAGCTAAAACACAATACTTTTCCACAAAACTTTCACATGAAAACTGAATGTTAAAGTCACTTTAGGTACTGCCAGAAAATTGAACCCATCTCACAGATCAGGCTAGAAGCTGAATGACCATAAGGATTTTACATAAATCACATATCTACTGCATGTGCCAAAATATCAAAGATTTATTTGAGATAAAAAGAAGCACTGCTTTGCAGTATCTTACATTAAATTTGATGAATGAATGCATATGTAAGGCAATAGAAGTATCAAATATACTTATTTTGTGATTTAGCCTGTAATTGAAATAAGAATTAGTAGAATATTCCAAAATCTTGAATGTGCAAAGAATCCATACATCCAAGTAAACAGTAACCATTGCTTTTAATGGCAGATCTGTTGATAAAAAATCATAAATTATTCTTTAAAAGAATATCAATACATGAAAGAACCTTACACATTACATATGGAGTATATGTAATATATCTATTTGGTTCCCTACTTCATAAATTTTACAAATAAACAAAGCTTTTTGAAACAGATAATCATCCTCGATTCTACACTCAGGTCATCAAGCAGAGACAAAGGTGATGAGTAAGAACAATTATTTTGCAAAAGATCGAGACAAAATCATCTCATACTTACTGGCACAGTTTTCACAAGCCTTCCAGTTTCATTATAAACCTCAATGTGTTCCACATCTCCAGAAACAACTAACACATTTTCCACAAATAACAATGGTTGTGAAAAATGTATTTCTATATCTATAGTATCACCAGGAGTGAAAGGTCCTTGGATTACTAGAGGGTTACTTGATAAAATATTCAAAACCTCAGTCATTGCAGAAATGGTCTGCGAAAGCTGGTTTTGTCTGTGAATGACAAAATTCACATTGTCCCCAATGATCAAAGCTGGTTCTTGCATTATATCTGTTAGATCACAAATTAGACCTGTTGTTGTCAAAATGGTAGTTGATGGAGTGGTGGTTATTGATGAAGTTGTTGTTCCTCTTGTTGTGGAATATTGTGTCCTTGTAGCAGTAGTGGTTACTGTTGGTGTTGTTGTCTGTGACACTGTTGTTGTTGCAGAGCTAACTGTTGTTGTTTGTGTTGTTGTTGAAGATATTACTGCTGTAGCTGAAGCAAGGACAGAAAAATATTACCCAAGACTGATTTCTCTTTATATATGGCATAAATGGCTTTCAGTTTAAATGTAAAAAAAAACCAAGTCCTGAATATGAAAGAATATCAGAAACTCATCTAACATATTGCATCATTTCAAAACACATTCTCCAAAATATGTCTTCAAAATTCTTAAGGAAAGGTTTTCCATACTTTGCAGTTAGAACTGGGATGTCAACTGATTTAGAAAAAAGGTTCTAGACAGGATTCTGACTCTTATTAAAAAGACTAAAATATTTAATCCCATGAAGCACAACAGCCAGGCTCCAAAAGTAAACTTAGAGCAATTTAAGAACTTCATCAACAGTTTTTGGCACATAAACATCCTGTTCAATTTTCCAACTCTTGTTACTATGATTTGATTTCCCATCAAATATCTTAATTTTAGTGTACATATGAGATAAAAGTAACTGTTATCAATTTTCATTAATGGGCAAACATGAAATCTTTATGGCGCTTAAGAAAACATCCACACGATTAGGCAAGAAACAATAATAATGCTTACTGGAATCAAAAAATTAAAATATCTTATAAAGGTAAGACAATCCTGCCTCAAAATTGTTTTTAATTGCCACATTGCCTGCATAACAAAATAGCATAATGTGATCAGTTTCATTCTACTATTATTTGGAATAAATTACTTGTTCTTATCCACCAAGCACTTGTTAGGATAAGCAAAAAGGTGGCTATTTTTACCACAAAATTTCAATTAATTAAGTCTTTAATGTTATTTTTTCTGTGTTTATCAAGAACTCACATTAAGGAAGGTCATTGAGTTGTTAATGTGGGACAAAAAAAATTACTGTTGTGGTCAATGACTAGTAGTAATCTATACTCTAAAGTTTAATATGTCACATGATGGACCAAGACAACTCCACCCAAAGCCTAGAAAAGCAAACAATTCATGTAGCAAGAATAATAAGGACATGAATTTTTAATAATTAAATCATCACAGAGCTAGAAGCAAAAAGAAGAAACTTTCTTAATTAACTGGTTTCCTCCATGTTTTTCCTAATAGACCTTCAAATTTAAAATGAAAATTGTCTTCCAAATGGAAAAACAATGTACTGCAGATATCATGTTGACAATGGTTCTTAGATTTTCCAAGATTAATTTGGGGAAATTCAATGAGTCTGACATGTGCCTGGATGAAAGACTAGACCCCAATACCCCAAATGTGATAAAATTCTTGAAATGAAATAGAAGTGGGACAGAAACAAAAATGAAAACTTACTGCAGTTTACTTCATCACTACCATCTCCACAATCATCATGTCCATCACATACTTTCGTACTGGGTATGCAGACTCCTTCCAGTTCACACCATGTGGTTCCATTAGTTACACATGGGATTGTCACTGCATGAGTAGTTGCTGCCACTGTAACCATAATTTATTCTTTCATTTCCATATACTTTGACCAAATGAGAAAGTTATGTGGTAATAGACCTAAGATATAAATTAATTTCTAGGTCTGCTTAAATGCAAACAACAAAAGTTCTGATCTGCAGGTGCATTATGCAACTGCAAATCATGAACTATGTTGTTTGTTTTTCTAATTACTCCTAAAAGGGTACATATACCCATATCTGACAGTGCATCATGCCATGACTTAGCTTGGTGTGTGCAGTTTGCAGTTGGATCCAACTTATAAGTGAGTATATATAGTTATATTTCACGTCACTGAACTCAATGACACAATAGGTTACATCATTATATCATAATATTTGCAAATTTTTATGGCTTTTAAATGTGAATGAAATATTTTTGTTGGCTTATAAGCATTAATCATTGTTGTAAATTAAGCTTTGTTTGTTCTATCAGGGACACTATAATCATTTAAATTAAGCTATTTATGTTTTGTCAGGGAAATTAAAATCAGTTCGGGTAAGCTCTTCATGTTTTCTCAGGTAAACTAAAATCATTTACATTAAGCTTTTCATGTTTTCTCAGGGAAATTAAATCATTTAAATTAAGCTTTTTATGTTCTATTAGGAAAGTGAAAATCATTTAAATTAAGCTTTTTATATTTTGTCAATGAAATTAAAATCAGTTCAGGTAAGCTTTTCATGTTTTATCAGGGAAATTAAATATTTAAATTAAGTTTTATATGTTTTGTCAGGAAAAGGAAAATTATTTAAATTATGCTTTGATGCTAATTAAGGAAACTGAAATCATTTAAAAAGTAAAAGAAGAATTATGTGTAGATATGAACTCTAATGTCCTTAAAACTATACACCAAAATCAGAGTGATATTTGCAGACTTAAACCCTAATATCCTTGAAACTTTAGAACAAAATGAGGGTGACATTTTCAGATTTAAGATCTAATATGCCTGAAAGTACAGATCAAAATCAGGGTGATGTTATCAGATGTAAACACTCATATGCTTGACAATGAAGATCAAATTTGGGATGACATTTTTACATTCTGCATAAATCAAATCACAAAGCAATTGAGAAGGATTTGACACATGGTGTTCAGGTCTGACCTTGAAACAGTGCACATTTAAAACACCTTGTATCATTAGATAATAAACTACATGCAAGATAATAAAGAACCGAAAACTATACACCAGATCCATGTAACAAAACAATTTATTTTCCACTCACAATATCAGAGAGAAGTATTGTGAAACCAAAGACATAAGATCAACAAATATCATGGTGACCGAATGAACATTTTTGTAATGTATAATTAATTTTGTTTTTCATGTAATGGCAAATATATACATATAATACTGGAGAAAATAAACCTTGCAAGACAATCTAAACAAGAGAAAACAATAGGTCTGGTGCAATTTTCCTTGACAACTCAATGGATGCCATTCTGACATTTTTCAACTTTAAGGGTTAGTCAAAGCACTGCTCGTATGGGATAAGTTCTATATTTTGTACATGAAATTCCAGAACTGTACAAGTGTTGGGACTATGTCCTCTCATACTGGAAAAGATCTGAGTTTTGTACATAAAAATTCAGAACAATGTGTAGGGGCTATTTACTCTCATATAGGATAATATCTGTGTATTGTGCATCAAATTCCAAAACAGTACCAAGTATTGGGGACTACATACTCTGCAAATTCATGCAAAATTGCCAGCAACAAATATTAACATTCTGATTGCAGTTAGCAACAATTTACAAAAAGCAACTTCTAAGCTAGCTTATTATTGTCTTCTCTGCTTTTATTGCATCATCTCTCATCGTAACAAAATATCTCTTTCCGGGCTTTTATTACATCATTTTGTGTTGTAGTACAATAGTTCTTTCCTTGCTTTTATTACATCATCTCTCATAGTAATAAAATATTTTCCCTGCTTTTATTACATCTCTCATAGTAATAATATATCTCTAATAACATTAATAATAAAACATCCCTTTCTTTGCCTTCATGACATCATTTCTCATATAAATAAAATATATCTTTCCATGCTTTGTTACATCAGCTCTCATAGAAATTAAATATTTCCTCTGATGCTTTTATTAACATCATCTCTTGTGCGAACAACATGTATTTCCCTGCTTTTATTTAAACATCTCTCTTAAAATTATCTCTTTTTCTATTTTATTAAATATTAATGCAGCAACACTACCTCCTTCATTATTTTTATTACAATATCTTTCTTAGCAATAAAATACTACACAAGTGTTCCTCAAAACATGGTATATTATATGTGTTAATGCACCACTCACTTCCATACTTGTTAATACATTATTCACCTGCATCCATGTGTTAATGCATCATTCAACTGAACCTTTTTGTTAATGCATCATTAATCTGCAACTGCATTTTAATGCATTACTCACCTGCATAAATGTGCTAATATATCACTCACCTGTGTAAGTGTGCTAATACATCACTTACCTGCATCTATCTTAATAAACTACTAGCCTGCATTTGTGTGTTAATACATCACTCACATGATATGTGTGTTAATGCATCACTCACCTGAATTTCATACCTGCAATAATTTCAGACTATTGGGGGGTTGAAACTCAAAAAGCGTGTTTTTGGGTCCCAAAGGGGGGAGTTTAGTTCAAGTGACCAAAAAGCGATGATGTCCAATTGAAGATTACAATCATTTCATATAAGCCTATTGACAATGATTGGAAATTAAAATTGAAATAACAACCATTAACTGTTCAGTTTATTTTAAAGCATTTTATATACTTAGAAAATATAGTTGGTAGACTTAGCATTGTCAAATATCAACTCCATACATACACATGTGCAAACACTCACATAATCACAACCATCAAGTTTATGTCTTTGAATAACACTGGATGGCAAATATATGCTTAATTTGATGCTCTCTTTGCTGTTTTCAGTAGTTCAATAGGGGGTTAGAAGGTAATGCAAGTATCATTAGTGTTCTTTTGCGCCATCACTAGAGACTGGATGGTACTGTTGTCCAACTTTCCTGCTGGAGTATCTGAACAAATTCTGGTCAGAACAGAGATGTTCATAACATCCATAACATTTGCATTGTCAGAACTGTATCCAATGCAGTCTGACCACGATATATGCTTCTCTCAATAGAACAAAGAATATATATCTCATTTTGGACTGACCATTTCATTGGGGGGGAAAGGGAGAGAACATAACATTTTCAATTGGAAAATTGAATTGGGTTGGGGGAGCCTTACAGGTAATGCAGCAGTAATAAATACTTCTGTGCAGTATGGTCATTAATGCTTCATGAACACAAATCAGCTGTGCAAACATGAGTGAGTGCTTATTATAGTCTTTCAATCAATCTATCTCTTGAAATGCATGTGTTAATTAATAGTATTTTAACAAAATTAAGATAAATAATAATGAAGAGAATGTTCAATTCATCTTATCAAAGATGCTGCATAAAAAAGGTGGTGCTCCTATTTTGAGGGTTGTCGTATTCTTCATGTCAATATGATGTTTGCACTATTTGCAAAGAATTAAATACTACCCTTTGCTGTTGTGCTGGACACAGTAAAACTCCATCAAACTGGAGTTTCGAAATTTACTTTTAGCATATTGCTTCCAGAAGCACATGCTTCAAAAATGAATCACATTTTAACACTATTCTGACAACTGAAATAATCATGTTTATCATTATACATATGGAGTAAAAATCTGACTTAAATGAAACATTGCAGATGATCACAGCCTTTATTAATGTTGGCTTTAATTGTCTCATTCAATGCAGTGACGTATAATAACATCTGTTCTTCAACCTCTCTTTGATGTACTTTACTTCAAATGAATTGGGTTGTTCTACTTTGTTTACTTTACCTACGTAAATTAGTGAAATGGACTTGCCCACAGCAGAACTTGGTGCAACACAAACACCTCTAGTTATTGTCAGCTAATTAAGTAATCACCGAAAGGTTGTTGTTTATCTCTGACTGCCTTAACTTTTAATTGACTGTATCAGCAGTATGCCCTGAGGGTAGGTTTAGCTGAGCTTTGAGAATACACATAATGCAGATTACATGTATATATTCTGGTGGTCAAGAAATATAAGGAATTTTGTTGCTTTTGAAAATCTTAAGATTAAGATTCCTAAAAATCACGTTTCTCAAAACACAACTGTGTCAAGGGATTTGGGTGTCCAAATTCATGCTTTTCATGTGACACAATGTGCTATGGCAGGTATGGAATCTCTGTGTTAATGCATTACTCACCAGCATCTGTGTGTAATGCACATGACTTGCAAATGCTTAAAAGATAAAAAATGATAACATCTCAACATATCAACAGGTGGCACTATAAATAATCTCAACCATTGATAAGAGCTATTCTTTGGATGTTTCTGTAATATTTAAATTAAAAATAACTTTTAGAACATCCATGATAATAGAAACTTTGGTCAAATTCTGATTTATATATCCACCTACCACAATTACGCTCATCTGAGAAATCCATTGGACCACAATCAAACTCCCCATCGCACACATAACTGCCATCAATACATCGTCCAAATGCACAGGCAAATTCCACAGTAGAGCATGTTGTGACTGAAATAATGCAAATATTATGCAAAATATTAGATTATTCGGACACTCTGAATAGTTGATTTCCTTAGTGATATTTGTAATATTCAACTGCATTGTACCATGAGTGAGCAGAGGGACATTTACCCACCCTAACCTGCCATTGTCCATCTATATTCTTATATCCTCAATTTAATTTCAAGCAGTGAGTTAGGCAGCAATAAAAGCTGCAATTTTACATTAAAAGTGCATGTAGGATACTTTTAAATTATGATGTTACATCTATTGTGTATATAGGATACTTTAAGTTACAATGTTACATCTATAGTGCATGTAGGATACCTTAAATTACACTGTTACATCTAATGTGCATATAGGATACTTTAAATTACAATGTTATCTAATGTGCATGTAGGATACTTTAAGTTACAATGTTACATCTAATGTGCATGTAGGATACTTTAAATTACAATGTTACATCTAATGTGCATATAGGATACTTTAAATTATAATGTTACATCTAAAGTGCATGTAGGATACTCTAAATTACAATGTTACATCTAATGTGCATATAAGATACATTAAATTACAATGTTACATCTAATATGCATATAAGATACTTTAAATTATAATGTTACATCTAAAGTGCATATAGGATACTCTAAATTACAATGTTATATCTAATGTGCATATAAGATACTTTAAATTATAATGTTACATCTAAAGTGCATGTAGGATACTCCAAATTACAATGTTATATCTAATATGCATATAGGATACTTTAAATTACAATGTTACATCTAAAATGCATGTAGTATTCTTGAAGTTATAATGTTACATCTAATATGCATGTAGGATATTTTAAATTACAATGTTACATCTAAAGTGCATGTAAGATACTTTAAATTACAATATTACATCTATAGTGCATGTAGGATACTTAAAATTACAATGCTACACCTAATGTGCATATACGATACTTTAAATTATAATGTTACATCTAAAGTACATGTAGGATACTCTAAACTACAATGCTACATCTAATGTGCATATAAGATACTTTAAATTACAATGTTACATCTAAAGTGCATGTAGGATACTTTAAATTACAATGTTACATCTAAAGTACATGTAGGATACTCTAAACTACAATGCTACATCTAATGTGCATGTAGGATACTCTAAATTACAATGTTACATCTAATGTGCATATAGGATACTTTAAGTTACAATGTTACATCTAAAGTGCATGTAGGATACTTTAAATTACAATATTACATCTAATGTGCATATATGATACTTTAAGTTACAATGTTACATCTAAAATGCATGTAGGATACTTTAAATTACACAGGTCTGAAGACTATCCTAGATAATGCTATCACACTCAGTATCCCTCTGTCTTTTCGTTCTTATAAAGATATGAAATATGAAATATTATTGGGACATTTTGGGGTTTGGTATCAAGTATTAAGGCCAGTAAACTATCACACTACCTCAAGCCTTTGATAGTCAAATAGAATTTTATTGAATTGCAATTTGTCATTTCTGGCTTATTATCTTTTTCTCATATTGTACCATTTAACTGATCTTTTTAATGGTTGAGACATTTCAGTAATGTAGTAGCAAAACAGCAAAATCACTAAATAAATGCCATCCATGTATCACAATGAAGAATATCTATAATGTTGCCAGCCAAAGTTTAATACCTACATTTTTGGAAAAAATATACTAAATTTTAATCAAGCAAAACCTCCCACTATACTGTATCCCATTATGATGATAACTTTATAGATGCAAACAATTCTTTTTTATTATTATGCAATCCAAAAATGAGCTGGAATTTTACCACTCAGTCACAAAATGATATTGGCATTTTCTGATTCTGTACTAACATACTCCCAAATGATGCTGAACCAACTTTTTCCTCAAAGTTTCTTAGTTACAACTGAACAAGCATATCCGTTGCCTCACCTGACATACAAATGAAAACCTGTATCATTCTCATTAACAAATCTGCATCAGCAACTTCCAACAATTTGTTCAACCCTGCTGTAAATAACTGCATGTAAGACTTTGATTATTAACATGGCATTAACAATTCTTTCATATTACCATGATGTCTGCAATGTGGCACTTTATAGTGATATCTGGTACTGGGGCATCATGCCACAGACATGTATCATCATGTCCCCCGGGTCACATTATCCTGACACCAGGCCAACTGGTCCTAATACTAACCTCTTAATGCTGAGTGCCAAGTGAGGCAGCAGCTAGTAATGTTTTTATAAGCCTTTTGATTGACTCGACCAGGATTTGTACCCATGACCTCTCGCATCTGAGGTTACAAAAATGCTCTATCACTTAGGCCACCAAAACAACTGTCAAAATAACTTTCATTTACATCCCCTGTGGAGCCTCTCACAATGTAGTTGTAAATAACTGTCTAAATGATTCTGTCCTTCCCATGCCAAGTCCCCTTTGGAGCCTCTTACAATGCCCCGCCAGAAACAGTTCAACACCATCAGCCAAGTATTGGGTATAAACTTTCCTAGTTTTTCATTGATACAGTGTACATACTGTACATATATTTACTTTATATTACATGCAAATGCATATATTTGCCCTTTGAATGGAGTTAAGATTTACTACAGGCAGCTGTGTATTGACCAAGTGAATGAACTCCTCACATCCCCGAGTGTGTCTGCTACAAAATGTAGTTCTATGCTTTTTGTGGCTATTCACAAACACATTTGCATATTGATAAGTTGATTGTTTTCTTTTTTTAGTTTATATTTTTCTTCACATTGATTAAATCAATATAATACACACTATGATTTAAACATGAAAGATGGTTTTAATGATGAAAGTAGAGCACTACAAACACTTGGTTAACTACACCATTCACATGAATGCTTAGCCATTCACATACCAGCACATAGAAATTAATATGGAATAGAAACTAAGCAAAATGATGAACCAAAAAGAGATAATTAAAATATTTTAATGTATTCACAGATGATCTAAGCCATTATTCTGCTTTAGTAACAGTACCACCAACCATAAACTCTCTATGTCTCGTTGGTTTGACTTTAAAACTCTTTGTCTCTCTCTCTCTCATCAGTTTGACTTTAAAACTCTCTCTCTCTCCCCCTCTCTCTCTCATCCTTGGTCAGTTTGACAACTTTTACCATCAATCATAAGTCCTGAGACACTGTGGGATGACACAAATGAAAATCCTCTACACTCGTCATTTCATTGATTTTAGCCCATATCTTGCTACAGTGGTCCAGAGAGAGAGAGAGAGAGAGGGGCCTTTGGACATTTTCATTTTTAATTAATAATAACCGATTTTTAGAACATTATAATATGTTGAAGAAAGAACAACAACAAAACATTAAATATATCACAGTATGTGTACCACATAACTGATAAATGCATAATGTCGACATGGTTTGCAACTTTGTATCATTGATAAACACTGTAGATAAATCTGAAAGAAAGTACAAATGTATCGTTATGATGAACCATATTCTTGTAGGTTACTTTGTGTAATTTCTATTTCAAGGTTTTAATCCAGTCCAACTTCATTTTCTCTCTCACTCCACATTTCTATGTAGTTTGACCATTATGCATGAGAGGGGAGGGAGGAACAGAGAACAGAATGGATTATGATGAAAATGTGTACCATATTAAATTCATTGAGAAAACAGGGATTATTAATACTTTTTATCATTATTTTCATGTCACTAATGATTAATGTGTGGAAATTAATCGTTGATCTAGAATCAACTGCACACAGTTGCAAGAATGTTTATATATGCAATAGTATTGGTATATCAAATTGCTTTATACCAACACTTGAAATGCCATGTTATTTTTAATGTATGTGGTATATATATATATATATATATATATATATATATATATATATATATATATATATATATATATAGATATATATAGATAAACTTCAAGTCAGTTTTGCACCTGACAAAACGTTTGCACTTATATCTAACCAAATTAGTATTATTATTATTACCAAATTATTATTATTATTATTATTATTATTATTATTATTATCATTATTTTAGTTCTTTTCAATTATCCTGACACATGATTATTTTAACATCTTTCCTTCAAGACCTCCTTACA
Organism: Megalonaias nervosa; assembly: GCA_016617855.1. NCBI lineage: Eukaryota > Metazoa > Mollusca > Bivalvia > Unionida > Unionidae > Megalonaias > Megalonaias nervosa. Next base: position 84,603 of record JAECUM010013690.1, read on the forward strand.
TAAGTGGCCCTTGATATAATTCTGACATTGACCTCTCACCATGTTTGTGTTGTCCTTTTGTTTGTAGCTTACAATTAGGTCAAAACTTACTGCCTCGTTCTGTATGTGATAGACAAAAGAACCCACTGGTCTATTATTTCTGCACAACTTTGTATATTTATATCTCTTGTTGTAAATTCCCCTAGTATTTCTATGGTGTAGTAGTCCAGAATTTTTCATTGATTTTACGTTAAGTGCTTGTTTTTATATTTTCCCTACAATTGTTCCCTACATTTTTTCTGCAATAGAAAGGTTTACCAATCCACCCTATTACACTACCCTCTCCCCTAGCAAACCTTTACTATAGAAATAAATTACTATGGCTGGGTATTTATTGATGTGTAAATTTTAACTCTGAGAGTGATTAGGTAAAATCTACACATCCATAAATACCCAACCATAACTGTATGTTAACTTTGAAAGTGATTATGTAAAATTTACACATCCATAAATACCCAGCAATGATCATATCGTCCTTATAATTCCAATTGACTTCTTTTCTGTCACCAGATCAGCAGATTTCATCAACAAAACTTTCACTTTTAATAAGATCAATGTTTTTTTTCATTTGCCTCATAACTGTGACAGAATACATAGCCTGATCTTTGCTTGTGTTGAGTCATAAATTCTTTATACAGTAATATAGGGTTAGAGTGTTAGAGTGGGTCATGCCAATGATATATTGTTATGATAAGTTATTTTAATATATAAAAAAGTGGTTGCTGCTGTTTCAACCAGGCAATTCCTTTTTCTCACATTACTCTTGTGTATGACAAGTGTTGTTATAACATTCATTGTTTTTGCTTTCTACTGATTTTGATCTTTCAAAAGCAGAATCATGTCCATTTTTAGTGTGATTTCTTACTCAAAATATGCCCCTGCTCTTTAATAATAGCTAGTCAAGCATTACTGAAACAAAATGCAAACACTTCTCACTATTGGCCTGGAAAGCCATATGCTTTCATTTGCAAAAGGGGTGAATGTTGAAATGCAGGAATGATCATGCAATTAAACCTTTTTAACTTCTATTGGGCAACTTTAATCATGATGTTGCACATTTTCCTCGGAAATTACAAAAGTTGCTTGGTATCACTTGTTATTATTATGGTGTAAAACTTTGTTATATATAAAGCTTAACATAAAATTACCTTGAAACTTTGAACCAAACATAGTTCACAGATGTATAAAACATTTTTGATCAGTATCACAGGACCATTTATATTCAATCAGATTGCAGAAATTATGGTGGTTGATTCATAATGATTGGAAACATTTCTCCTTAATGTGCATACAATATGAGAGTTGAATGATCAAAATGTTAGTCTGTTGGAATTTTGAATGCAGATCGAGCACTCACCACAATTAAATTCATCCGATCCATCTGCACAGTCTGCTTGCCCATCACAAATAGTGGCATTGGGTTTACATTCCCCTGTACTTGCACACAGGTACATGTCAGGTGGGCATGTGTATTCTGAAATATGAGTACAGATATTCATCAATAAAAATTAATTATTCTTTGACTGGCTCTATCAAGAATTCTTTGACACAAACTGCAAAACATCTACATGTAAAGTTCATGGATTTAAACTCAAATACTAAAACAAAAGACAATCTTAAAAATAGCTTGAATGTGTGCAATATTTATGTCATCAATTCTTTATCCTGAACAAAGTCATTAAGGATATATACTTTATGCTCATGCAAACAAATATTTGACATGCACACATGCAGACTGAAAGACATGAATGAGATCCTCTATCCATACAAAGTGACTATACTGGGGAATATTCATAACCTAAGCAACAGTAATGTAAGTATATAATTTTATAATATTAAGAAAATACATTATCTGCACAGTAGGTAAACTATTTTACTAAGGCTTTCTTTCACATTTCATTAACTGTAAAATTATGCTGAATAGATCAAACATACTGCAGTTGATCTCATCTGAGCCATCTGGACAATGTATATGGCCATCACAAGTCAAGTTCAGTGATATGCAATCCCTACTTTCAGTGCACGTGAATTCCTTATCTGTGCATGGAATACACTCGGTGCTGTTAATACATGACCACTGACCAGATGTGCAAGTGCTAATGGAAAGAGAAGAAAACAATCAAAATAGTACACTTAGCATTGTATTATTTGACCATGATCTGGTGGCAAAGACAAACATTAGGTGTTATATTCAGATTTGTAGATATATGTACAAAGTGGTAAAGTCTGTTTTGTAGATATAGCTACAAAGTGGAATAGTTCATTTTACAGATATATGTACATATTGGAATAGTCCATTTTGTAGATATAGGTACACACTGGAAAAGTCCATTTTGTAGATAGAGGTACACACTAAATAAGTCCATTATATACATACAGAAAGAGTAGTCCATTTTGTAGAGATAGGAACATACAGATTTTAAATAATATCTACACTCATACTGAATTCATCTATTTGCTTACACATCAACACAGTCTGATCAACAATTACTATGCTCACCTATATTTCTACTATTCTCCAGCAAAGTTTGTAAAGACTATCATATAGAAAATAAGTTCAGACTCATGGCACCTTTCATAACTAAGGACTATTTTGCAAGCTCTTATTATTATTTTCAAACTTTTAATCATCTTAAAATTTAAATTTGAAACTTTGAATTGCCACTACTGATCCAGTATTGTGCTTACATACTGTAAAGCCATGGTCCTACCTACCCATCGATTTCTTTTCTACAGTGACAAGGTATAAATGACATAAAAGATACAAAAGAACATTTTTTGTTCAGAAATGTAAGAAAGTAGAGATACCGTAATGAGCAAATAAAATACAGAGATTAATGTCGTTTTTGACTAATTTGTTTGAAATCATTGTTTGTGAGATTTGCTAGCGATGCTATTATCATTGTGCAACCCTTTAAGACTGATTTTACTGGATGAAATTCTCATGTTTTGAGTGACAATGGTGTGACTGCCAGCATGTTAAAGTTCATGTATCTGTAACTACCTTGATTAGCCACTACATGTGAGGCCTCTCATTGATAGCATGCAGTCCACTGTCTAATTGTTAGAGTCATTCGCGTGTATAATACACAGTTAATTTTCTGAGGGCATCATATCACAATATACAATGTACAGTCATTAATATGGAACCCCTGAATATATATATATATATATATATATATATATATATATATATATATATATATATATGCTGATTTCTAATTCAAGTTTATTGTGCCAGGACTCCAATTTAAACAGAGGTGTTAATCCCAACTGGCTGTAGAGTAAGTAATTGGTATATCAAAAATTTCTCTACCTTCCTGATAAAATGTGCTTTTTATTTGTGATCTCATTTTTTCTTAAAACTATATTTAAAGAAGAGCTGAACAAGAATACTGATGCGCTCTTATATAGACTCATCAGGCTGTCACTGGTTTGGGATCTATTTGATTGGTTTCCCACAGAGTGTCGAGTTCACTTCCGATAGAATATAATCTTAAGGGAGATGCTGACTGAATGGATGTAGACGTATTCCCTCCCATCTGCTGGGGTAGTCTAGTCACCCCATGTCCCTGACCAGTTTTCTTAATATCCTAACTCATCAGAGGGAATTTCTGCAGCTGATTCATTTGCTCATTTGATCATCTTGTCTTGTCAGTGCAATGAGTATATACCCCTTTGCCACCGGTGTCATCGGTGTCACTAGTGAAGCCAATATTTCTACAAATTAGGTCATGTGACAATCGTATTGTCATGACGTATTGTTGCAGCATCCAGTTCAAATTAACCAATGTCTTGCACCCGTGATTCAGCTAAATAGTGGATAAAACATAATTATATGTTTTAATGTGGAGTATAAACAAAGAAATGACTAGAAAACTCTGATGAATTTTTATTTTAATTTACAGACATTTTGTTTTCTTTATAAACAAAGTTAGTTTCTATTACAATACATTAGACTGCCATGCTATTAAGCAATTTATCAGTTGAATTAGTGTCACGAGGTGTGTCAAACTGATAATTGATATTAAGTCTTCCGTGTGATTATATGATTATGTATAGGGTTGACATAAAGATGGTATTTGATTCTATCAGGCAGTGTCTCAGTTCCACAGCTTTAATTATTGTGTTCTGTGTAAAATGAGTTGACTATTGGGTTGGTATACTTAAAGCACTTCAGTTTTTTCTTGTCATTCAACAGACCTTTTATTTTGAAAATTCTACAACATATATGTCAGGACACCCTGATACCAATGTGCATAACTTTGATATGTCGCACTAATGGTACGATGGAATCATGTACCTTCCTTGTGTCAACCCCCAAAGATGAAACAGAGATTGCAAATGATGAAACTCATTAAAAAGCACAGATCTTGTTAATTTTAAAATGTATTAAAAAAGCATAGATCTTGTTAATTTTAAAGTGTATAAAAAGAGCATAGATCTTGCTAATTTTAAGACATTAAAAAAGTATAGATCTTGCTAATTTAAACTTATTAAAAAGCTTACATCTTCCTTATTATAAACTCATTAAAAAGTATACATCTTGCTAATGATAAATTCATTAAAAAGTAAATGTCTTGCTAATGATAAAACACATTAAAATTACACATATTACTAATGATAAAAAACTCATTGTATATTGATACAAGCCTGTTTATAAAGTCTGATAAATATCTGACATAAAACTTATTCGTTATCATGCTGGCAGACTCAGCCAATCAGATGTAGGATTATATCCTTAATATTGAAAAGTGTTGCTTATAATTTACCCATCTAAACTCTTCATTTAAATCTATTTATCAAGTTAACTCAGAATATTAAAATATAGTCTCCAGAGCAGTAAGAATACCAGCCAATCAGATGCACAACCATCTGGTTATGCATTATAATCTCAGTAATTATCAAATTCACCAAAGAACTTGATGATAAAAACACATAGTTCAAGTTTCAGAAATATGGTTTGTATCCAAATCTACTCACAGAAAAGATGATACCCGAATGCTTCTGTATCTCATTATGCATTCTAAATAAGAACCTTGGCACATTCCATCTGAATATATTTTGCAGCATCACTTAATACAAAACTTTTATCTAAAATACAGTTTCTCTTTGCATAAACTGGAACATCAAAAATATTTTGAGAATTTAATTTGTGTTCATATGCTTAAAATAAGTCAATGCAAAATATAGTAATAGTATTAAGTTAATGTCTGACTCTTGAAATTTTGTTCCCATGAAATTGTCAACTTGCTGTCTAAACTTCATTATAAGCAGAGCCCAATGGTTAACCACATAATCACAGATTTGCCTAAGCATTGTGCAATGACAGGTTGGGTTCTATGTTGTTTGCATAATTGAACTTAAAAGTTTATATGGTACCAGAGACACAGCAGACAATTTATCCATGCTGGTCTGGGAATGAAGGTAACCCATAATCCACTGACTTTGAATCCATTTCATGAATTGCACACTATAGAGCTTACCAATTTTTACAGCTGTGTGTAACTGTGGTTCCAGGCATATATTGTATACCATCCTTGTAGCACGGGCAATTATCGGCAGGGACACATCCTTCTCCTGCAACATGAAATTAACTGATCATCTAATTGGTGATTAATGACACATCAAAACATGGAAGAAAATTTAATTCTGTGGCAATGGGAGTAAAGTAGTATGATCACAAACACACAGAAGCAATTGATCCATGCAGGTCTGTGTGGGAAGCATAGCAATAATACTGTTCATAAATATATTACACTGATTTTGAATCCAGCATGTTAACTACTGACTTAATGTAGTTCCTCAGCACTATCAAAAATGCCAAATACTTTAGAGTCCACATATCAGTCAATTTACTTGGTTTAGCAACTTTTATCCACTGTCAGAATATGGTAAAGTGGTGGAAATATCAAGATGTGGGTACTATGCTGTCAAAAGTTTTAGAATGTTGAAAACAGTCGCTAAAACATTCATTTTAAAAAACATTTGAAATAATGGAACTGCAAAATAAAGTACGAATTTGTTTTATGAAAATATCACATTTTGTCTAAGTTCAAGCTATCAAAATATTTGTATAATATTATTATTAAAAAAGATAATAGCCTGAAATTAAGTTTCTGTAGAGGGACAACTTTGATCTTCTTACTTTTACAAGATGAAATGCAAAATATACTTCTTTATTTTTATAAATAATCACCATATAAACTCCATGGTGTAATTATATGCTCATGACTGGGCTACTTATGCATGGAATTTCACATTTTTTAGCTTCAGACATACATTTCAAGGTGAAAATCTGTTTGACTGACAGAAAATTGGAGGCATAAATTATAATTCAATTGCCATAAAAGCTGAAGAAGCAACGAACTGACAACTGTACCATAGAGAATCATCCATTTTCTCCCAAACCATGAAAATTTATCCACATATAACATTTTCGATTTGACAATAATTACCTTCTTGAACATATCCATCTGGACAGAAGCATCCCTCCACAGGATATGTGACCTCACAGTAGGACTGTGGCTCCTCACCAATATTCTGGCAGGTCTGTGGGCATGGGTTTCCACATGCCTGGTATTCCCAGCCAAACTCACACTGGATGGCTGGATATAAAAGATACATGTGCTAGTTCAAAATTGAACACCAATAACTATATGTACCATAATTATTTGCATGTACGCTGAGTCAGTCTACAAACTGCACAGACCCAGTTCTGCCATCACATAATTCAATGACAGATCTAGGCCAATGCAGTGAACAAGGAGTAATCAGTAAAACAATGAACATAGATCCTGATATGCCAGCTCATTCTACAACAGCAGATCAGTGTTTTGTGTTGTTTGCAGTCGGACTTGACATATAAACAGTACTAATGTACTTATACAGTAAAATATGTGTACAGTGTCTCTCAGGATGCCCAAAATTAACTTTCCTGTATCAATAAGTTACTAAATCCCATTTAGAATTTACATCAAGGGCAGCTAGTAGCTTGCATGTCAATCGCATTGTCTGAACAAGTGTAAAATAAACATGATCTGACTAAAATCAGATCTCCACAGTCCTAAATGGAGATCTGATGGACACCAATAAGAGGTCATGTTCAGCTTGTGGTTCACCAATCAAATCACAACATTCAAAATTCTGAAACTGACACAAAAATCATTCAGAACATATTGTTACTAACAGTAAATCTCCATAACAGAAATCTGCAAAGCATTCTCTGATAGGATACTCACAATAAGTGGATTCGGAACTCCAACAGTCACCAAAACTTTCATGTATGGCTGTACAAATCTCATTTGAATCAAACTGATGAAAACTTTAACAAACTGTTTACGATGGTGCTTAACAAATAACTCATGTCTTGCTTCCGCCAATAACATGAGCTCACCAGTTACTCAGGCATAAAAGTTCACTTTATAGCAATCAAAAGTCTGTGCTTGTACTAACCATATCATACTATGACAATCATTAATGCAAACAAGATAATAACATCATTGATGAATCACTATCTCATCATTGATTCTTTATGCATATAGCAAGCAATTTTGCCAAAAAGTTTAGATTTACTTTTTCCTCTGTGCTAGAAAATCAAACAAGGAAAACCAAAGTGATCTAGATATATGAGTATATTTTATCATACTCTGGACCTAAAATTTCATATAATATATGTACACCCAGGCAAATCAAGCTGTATGTGCAATATATACTCTTACATAGGATGAGTCCATCTACAAACTGCAAATCCCCAGATCTCTATCACATAATGCACTAGCAGATCTGAGTCTATGCAGTTTGTTAGGAGTAAGCAGTAGAACAATCAACACAGACCCTGATATGCCAGCTCAATACAACAGCAGATCAGTGTCTTTGTTGTCTACAGTCTGACTTGACTTAGTAGTGGTATTAATGTACTTATATAGCATAACATCCATAAATTGTGTCTCTCAGGTTGTCCAAAATTAACTTTCCTGTATCATGAAGTTACTCAATCCTTTATGTGATTTACATCAAGGGCAGCCAGTACCCTGCATGTGAATCCCCTTTACAATTTACACTGCAGACAGCTAGTACCCTGCATGTGAATCCCCTTTACAATTTATTTTGCAGACAGCTAGTATCCTGCATGCCAATCACCTTTACAATTTACACTGCAGACAGATTGTACCCAGTGCATGTGAATCCCCTTAATAATTTACACTGCAGACAGCTAGTACCTTGGATGCCAATCCCCTTTGCAATTTATTTTGCAGACAGCTAGTATCCTGCATGCCAATCCCCTTTACAATTTACACTGCAGACAGATAGTACCCAGTGCATGCGAATCCCCTTAATAATTTTCACTGCAGACAGCTAGTACCTTGCATGCCAATCCCCTTTACAATTTATTTTGCAGACAGCTAGTACCCTGAATGCCAATCCCCTTTACAAATTACACTGCGGACAGCTAGTACCCTGCATGCTAATCCCATTTACAATTTACACTGTGGACAGCTAATACCCTGCATGCTCATCCCATTTACAATTTACACTGTGGACAGCTAGTACCCTGCATGTCAGTCCACTTTACAATTTACACTGCAGACAGCTAGTACCCTGCATGCCAGTCCCCTTTACATATCTCCATAGTCTTACATTGAGATCTGATGGACACCAATAAAACATCATGTTTCATCAATCAAATCACAACTTTCAATTCTTTGAAAGTGGCACATGTCATTGGGAACATATCATTAGAAATGGTAAATCACTCTAACAGGGATTTGCAAAGTTTATCTGAAAGGTTAAACAAAAGAAATGGATTGAAAATTCCAAAGGTTGCCAAAATATAAACTTTTATCAGTATCTGTTAGATTTTCACATATGGCTGTACACATCTTATTTGAATCAGACTGATCAAAACCTTAAAAACTGTTAAAGATGATGCTCAACAAGTGCCTGTCTTGTGTTGCTTCCCCTACTAACATGGGCTCAGCAGTTACTTATGTATGAAAATTAATTGACATATAGAAGTCATGAAACTGTATTAATACTAACCATATTTAACTGTAACAATCATACACACAAATAATAACAGAAATGTACCCCAGCATAATGCCAGCATGCCTGTCTCATAGTATAATTTTAGGACCAATGATAGTATTATAGTGATGGATAAATGTATCCTAGCATAATGCCAGTTTGCCAGTATCACAGTAACTTTAATGAAACCTTGACAGTATTATAGTGTGAGACAATTGTAACATACGACAAAAAGGCTGGCTTCTCCATTTGACGCAAATCCCTTGCTGACTGCTGCAGTATTCTGCAAAGTTGGCAATGGCTGTGCAAAGGCATTCACTATCACCTCCCCTGTCACAACTGGAAGTAAACAATACAAAACATTTTAAATGTTGAATGTTTTAAGTTTCATAAAACTATATAGATGATATTGTTAAATTTTTACCTCAATTAAGTAATGGATTACATCATGATTTAAAACAGACCCTACAGCAATTCCTGTGGATGCCATGTACATGGAAATGAGCCCAGAAACAAATCCTATAGTATCATTCTTGTAACTGCCCTATATACTGAATTGCGCAGAGAAAGATTATGTATTACTCAAAATGTACTGCAGCCAGTGGCTAGTAAATTCAACATCAGCCTATTGCATTTTATTGTTTTGATAGTGTATCATATTTGTAAAATATCACAAACTACTTCCCCTTCAACTTGATCCAAAGTGTTGTTGGATATTGATTTTTCACATAATGAACTGTCGCCTTCTGAGAATTATACAGTTGTAGTACTCCTATTCCTTTAACAAATTTTTATTTACAGTTACATTTAAACCTTAATTCTTTATGTATAAAATTAAATATTAATTACTACCTACTACTACCTACCAAAATTAGCAGGCATCATGATGCTAGGGATAGCCTGGAATGCAAGTAAGCTATACACAACAGCAACAAAAAAAAATCTTCCAGCAACACTAATGATTGTATAGCTCTTGAAAAAGTGGAAGTAATAATATATTACACAAATTACAATCAATGTCAGCTGACTCTGTATGTCCTACTTGCCTTGCTTATTGGTTAAACTCATATAATTTTCAACGATTTGTTTAAGAATCTTACAATTAATCATTTATTGTAATTTACTTGCTCTTCAGCTTTTTCCAAATAGATCAGAATCAAATTGTCATCTATCAAATTACAAAACAATTTATTGTATATAGTACTAGTAATAACTCTGCAGGACTAAAGGGGAATAGCAATAACCCTGCAGGACTAATAGGGGCACTAGTAATAACCCTGCAGAACTAGAGGGGAAAAGCAATAACAATGCAGGACTGATAGGGGGAACTAGTAATAACCCTGAAGGGCTAGTAGGGGGAACTAGTAATAACCCTGAAGGGCTAGTAGGGGAACTAGTAATAACCCTGAAGAGCTAGTAAGGAAGCTAGTATTAACCATGCACAACTAGTAGGGGTAACTAGCAATAATGCTGCAGGGCAAATAGTTTGTAAATATTATCTCACCACTTAGCCTCTAAAATATATATGTCAATTTCAAACCCTATTAATTACCCTAATTTGACCCTCCCTGACATTTTAATAATTCCTACTTCTGTCTATTGTAAGAAATGAAAAGCTTGTATGTTTTGTACTAAGAACAAATTACCAGTAAATAAAGTTACTTTACTCTCTTTGGCAACCAATGTACTATACAGTTTGCGCAATGGTACCATTTCATTTTTCAGACTGCCAGTTCTGTCATTGTCCTACCTCTGACCAATTGCAAATGTTCACTTCATTTATATACCCTTCATAATTTTTCACTTTGAATCTACCATATCTATAGCCATTTGACTATGGTACCATTTAGTTTCGCTATGTTTTTGCTTGTTTTAGTACAATAAAAAAATGTGCACATACCATTACCACTTTGTATTTTATTATTTGCCAAGAGTTTCAAGTATTGCATTTTCAGGACAATTCATGTCTCAGCTGAATTTCCCTGGTAAACATGCTTGCTGAAAATATTTTAAAATTACTGAAAAGTCTAAGAACCAGAATTAAGAACCTACCTGCAAGCATCAAACATGCATGATATATAATACATATCAAGAACAGAATCTGTGATGTGTTGTACACAATCTCCAAATATGCCAATGTCATTCTTGATTACCGAGCATTGTTCTTCAGCCCAGGGTCTACGTATCTCATTGTCCTGGAAAAGAAACATAGCCTCAATGTTTCAAAGATAATGTTATGTCACATAACCACACCTATGTAAGATATTTATAAATTTTAATACAAAATTCCAGTTATGTAGTTTAAAATATTATTATAAAAATATACTGACTAAAAAGAAAGTACTTCTGCATAGGTAAGTGTTGGATTTATTACCATAATTTGCAAGCACAAATCTTCCGATACAACTCTTTGGCTAAATTCAAATGAATAATTTCAATACAACTCTGTAACCAAGGTCATATGAATTCCTACGGTTATGTGAATTCCAATACAACTCCACATCTCTGTTACTAAGGTCATATGATTTCCATCTGGACAATGAGATGAATCTGTGAAATTTCACACAATCTTTCAATTAGTTTAGGAGAAGCAGCAGTAACAAACATGCGCTGATGAATGGATGGACAACAGATGCATAACTGATGATGGATGAACGACGGACAACAGGCTATCCCATAAGCTCAGCTTGTCTGTGACTAGTCTCCTTTTATTTGCAATCTTGAATAAATTACAATCTAACAAGTATATTTCTGGTTTTTAAAATGTTTTATCTAAGTTTGGTCATGTCTGCATTTAATTAATGTCAGTTTTATTGCATCTTCCAAAGAAACAATTAAACACCATGCTGTTGTTGCATGAAACGGAAAATGAAATTCAAGACATCAAAAATTTTAAATCGATTTTCTTTGGCAAGATATATCTTCACATAAATCTGCAAGGAAGTCACTTTTCCTATTACAAGATCTTTAACCACTAGGGCTACAAATATAGCCATTTTGTTTTTGTTGTCCAGTAAGTTTTCAAATGAAACTGATTGTAATATACCTCACTGTTGGTAAGAAATTAAGTCCCATCATTACCATGCATGGATCACTTGAAATTGTAGATAATATGTCAGTAATAACTGGACATGATTCTGGTGTCCTGAAGCTGTTGAAGAAGTCAATGTGTGTGGAAGCAGATCCTTGATGTGAAATTAGGTCATTTTCCTTGTCTCCATCATAATTACTACAGAGACCAGTAACTCTTCCACTCCACTCTCTGCCCAAATGTATATACAGTCGGGTTCCTGTTACAATCAGAAAGTCCAATTTGTTTATAGCTTTAGGTACACTGTATAATATAGCATGAATTATTTTCTTTTCCTGGGCAAAATTTTTATAGTTCTGGGGGAAAATGATATTATGTCAGTGAATGAATTTATGGATTATGGAAAAGATCCTATTGTTTCCATTGAAGACTCAAGAAACAAAAAATGCATTCACATCATTTATCAAAATTTTCAATAACGGTTTGCATTTGCCTATTGCAAAAATTAAAAAGATGTTTGGACATTTTGTCTGTATCAATAACAATAATTCTAATCATCAGATTGAAAGCATTTTGGAATTTCCCAAGATCCATGGTGAATTCTTTTTCAAAGGCCTATGTTAGAAAATATTATGCAAGACCCAATGTGATTTCTGTTCTAAAAACCAATGTGAGAAAACATTCAGTGTTTTCCATATAATTATAAGAAAAGCAACATCCACAAAAACAAATGATGCTAATATTATTATCTATAGTGATGATGTACAAAATGAAATAAATCTCAACAGATTTTCCAACAGCATTTGCGAAAAGATATATATCACCTCTACTGTCATTAACAAAACAGATAACTAATTCTAAAGTAATAAAGCAACATCGGGGCTTTAAATTCTTTAATGTCATTCATGCAGATAATTTGATACACAACATTTAGTCTTACATTCAAATACAAGAGATTTTTTTGAAGAGATTGAAGCTCTACTGTCTAATACGAATTTCCTGGAATTTAAGACAAGACCATTTCTTTCTACAAAACCCATGAAAGGTAGATTCGACATTAATCAAAAATAGGAGATAAGTGTCAAAATAGTACCTGAAAAAATGTAACCTTTCAAAGGAATCACTACATTTATTAGGTAAATCACATACCAATATGTATATATATATATATATATATATATATATATATATATATATATATATATATATATATATATATATACACACACCCACCTTCATCATACTGAATTCCTATTCCCATGTCTGGAGCCACCACGTTGATGAACATTCCAGAATTAAACAGCATCAAATTCTTTGTAAAATATTCATTTCTGCTTGCTAATGATGTATTGCCAATAACGATATCTTTGCCCCTGACCAGTGAGATAGAAATGCCATTGAGTTTAACAGTTACGGATTTCGTGCAGATGAGACCACTGCTGTAGCAAGGGATGTTTCTGACAGTAATTTCCATTGACTGATCAATACTCTGAACCATTATGTAATCACAAGCAGCAGCCTCAAATGAGAAGGTGTTCCCATCAAATGTCTTGTAGTGGGTCACACCAGACGTCCAACAGGTGGCTGTAAGAAAATGGGGTGATAAGATTAAGTACAATGTACAAGACAAGATGTTGCCACTAATGTGACCATTGTCACCTAGAGCCAGATACCAAAAGGATGGGGTAATAGGAACTGAGTGCATTATGTACAAAACAAGAAGTTGCCATCAATGCCACCATTATTCCTTTTGGCTAAATGCCAAAAATGATGGGGAAGTGGAACCAAGTGTATTATGTCCAAAGCACAAAGAAGTTCATATTAATGTCACCACTGTCTTCTACTGTCAGCTACCAAAGGCTGGGGTAGTACAAAGTGAGTGTAATATATATATAAGACAAGAGGTTTTCATTATGTGACCATTATCCTCTAATGCCAGCTATGAAAAGTTTGGGGAAGTCAGAACTGAGTGTATTATGAGTCTACTGTATCCATCACAGGCAACAGTACAGTAAAATACTGATAAGATCTTGCACACATGAAGATTCCAAGCAAATATGACAGAGGTAAAACAAATGTATAGTTTTCTTATACCTTCTTAGTATTCGAAGTCAGTAAAGGGTTCAAATTCTTATAAATAAGGTCAAAATCTGGTGATCATTAAACTCATCTGAAATCTCTCAGATCTTTATCAGGAAATTTATTTAAACAAAAATTATAAGTGCTAGAAGGTTCACAATGAAGATGGATGCCAATTCTAAGATTGTCAGTGCCACATGTATACAATATTTTATCCAAATCCTGTCATCATCAAACTCATCTTGGACTTGATTAAAATGAAGCTTCACAGAAGACCCAGTAGAAATTAAACAAGAAATGTGAATACATGTGTCACATGCTATTGAGATGCCTTATTCTAAGTATTTAAGGGCTCAAAATATTTCAAATATGGCAACAATCTATCATCAACCTCAGCTATAAAATGTAAGTGCACATAAGTCACAATCATGACTATTATAGCTGATTAAGGGCCATATTTCCGTAAGAAAGTCATATTCCATTCATCATTAAACTCATATTTATGACTTACTGCAGTTAAGTTGCGCAGAAGATTTGGTAAAATAAAAGAATGGGAATAGTTAATACTACAATGTCCAGCAAAACAGCCTGATATTTATTCTAAGTTGACTGCAGCCATAACTCCGTAAAATATGGTCCAAATCTTTTTTTTATAATGAAATCATCTAAGCTCTTGTTATGGTTAAACATCACACTTAATTTGACTGAAAACAAAAAGTATGGATGATTCAGTATTCACTAGTGGGATACGTATTCTAAGTTAAACAAGTGCAATAATTCTTAGAAAGCCAGCTCAAATGTTCGTTTCTTTGAATCAATCCAAGTTCTTGTTATGATGAAGCTCCATAGCTAATTTGGCTGTAATTATATACAAAATGGAGATGCTATAGAATTCACAAGCTTGTACACGGAGGTACAGACTGTTTGATGGATGGACAGTTGCTGACCATTTCTATGTAACCTCACATCATTTGAAGGGGAGCGAAAAAAAGCAATCTTTGAAGAAGTTACACATGTACAAATAATTGCACAAGTCATGTTTGTGATAGTACTAGTAGTAATAGTAGTAGCAGTAGTATGGTGGCAGTGATGGTAGCAGTAGCAGTAATAATAGCAGTGGTGGTGGTAGTAGAAGTAATGGTAGTAACATTAGTAGTAGTGTCAGTTTTTGTAATGGTAAGAAATTTCTTTGGATATTAAGGTAAGTTATGACCAAATAAAAAGAAAAACAAAGGCTTTATTTCATTTTAGATTTCTTGTCTGATTTTTGTGCCCCTTTTCATTGCTGATTTGGCACTGTTTTGAAATGGCTTCCTGTGCAATCACAATGCTCGCACATAGCTTGCACTGACCCTGGATCTAAGTAATAGTAAATGGTTTGTAAAATAATACGGCTCATTTTAAACAAATTGAAGCATAACATTTGTCTTCCAAAACAAATCTAGGAATCACAGTAGACTGACAAGATGAATTTGATCACTAATGAATACAATAAAAACAATAGACATTATTACCACTAAAAGTAATTTACTTTCTATAAAAAAAGGTTGAGTGAAAAAAATGCTGCCTTACATGGGCAATTGGTTGTCACTAGAATTTCCCATCTCCTGTCCTGGCAGATACTGCAATACAAAAGTAAGTATTATTGTTAAGGATTTAGAAGTGATAAGAGAGTTTTGGAGGATTGAGAGGGGATCAGTCAAAACTGCCACTGTTTTCCAATAAAGACATTAAACTTTGGGCCGTTTTATGCAAAATGAACCATTATTTTTTAAGTCAAAAACCCTTCTAAAAGTCTTGAAAGTATGTTGTGTCAAAATTAGTACAGTAAAACCTGTTATGAGAGACAGCCCCTTCTGCCAACAAAAAGCGGTCTCTCAAGACAGGTGGTCTCTCATAGCAGGTTTGTAGAAAAAGACCAGTTTCCAAGGTCCGGTTTCAGAACAATTTGAAGAAAAATAGCCACAATCACTGTACATATATTCTATGCATTATTAATAGTTCTTCCTAAAATATTGTATGCATTTATCTAAAAACAAAATTATATAGCAATAAAGATATACTTCTATCATTAAACATGAAATCACATTTACATTTGAAGATCACATATTTTAGCATATGAAATCGTTTCTGAATTACTTCTTTTCCTTTATAACAACCTAAATTTGTTTTACCGAAGTTTGAACCACTTTTTGGTCTACTCTTTTTCATTTCTTTCAGTTACAATAATTATTTTCTCCAGCCTTAAAATTTGTCTCTTTTTAGCTGGAGGTTCGTCAATTGTTATTAAGGTTCTAGGTGTTAAAATTATTAGTTGTAATATCGAACATAAAGATGGTTTTGACTGGGCTGTGGAAAATATCACAAATCTATTCATTTGCATTGTATATCTAACAATTAATGAAATAAAAAGAAACAATTATCTCATCCAGAAACAGAACCATTTACTCAGAGACAAAAGTCAACAGCTTCATTCAAGGATGACATACAGGGATTAACTCTATAAGCAAAGTGTGTAAACCAGTCACACCAACTTTAACAGACGACAGTTTTGTGATTGGGATGTAATCACTTAACATTGGGGGGGAAAAATAACAAACATCACAAGTCTTGAACACTATCAATCAAATCCCACTAACGATTCTCTCTTGCCGGTTTAATAGACAATGACCTTATTCACCTCTGGCAATACGGATTAACTCTAAAGACAAACAATATGCATGACCACTACGTTAACTTTGGCACTACAACGTCTATTCATGACATGTACATTAGCCTGGTTTACGGACTATAACATTTATCACTGGTAGCAACAATCCTTATTTTAAATATTCTTTTTATGTTTTGATCAGAACAATCGCTACTAATCAAGCGGTCATTGTATGAATTGATTACATATAGGTCAGTGGTGTCTGTCTGTTCTTGCGATACAGTCATTCATATGGATACCGGGTCATAACGCTGGGAAGCAGACTAAGTGCAGGAATAATTAGTCTGGTTCCCTGCTTTGTATGCTCCCTGCTTTGCTCACCCCTATACGAATAGCGGAGAACAACGCAGGGAACATACAAAGCAGGCAATCAGACTAGGAAATAATCTACATATACTTTAGTCTAGTTTACAACAGTAACTATAAAACGCTATAAGCATAGCTAAAATATTCAGACATCTGTAGCCAGTCTATTTTTTTTATTTTTATTTAGAATGGTATGAGTGGTCATTCTTACAACCAGTGTCGAAATGCATATTTTGTCAAGACATCGTGGTCGCTGGTTGCGCTCAGCATGTGGTTGCACATAACGGAGCATTTATATAATAAAATTGATCTGTGCATTATGATTGTGGTTGGAAATGACAGGTGGTCGCTCATAGCAGAAGTCGCTCATAACAGTTTTTACTGTAAAAGCTGGTTCAATAACTTAGAAAAGGTAATCAACTATAGATGACATTTATTGCTAGTAGATCAGTTTTAACCATGCCTTTTGCAATAAATAATATCAAAATATCGAGCAAGTGTAATCTTGCTAAAATAAACACACCAAAATCAGTGTTGCCAATATCAACATCATAATAAACTTCACAAATACCCAATTAGGCCCTTGATACCTCATACTTTTAAATGTGGGCCTTGGATTTGAAGGTCAAAAAGTGAAATCTAAATTATATTGCTCCAAAGTTTCATATTTTGTATGCTTTGTTCAGAAATGAATTATTTTTTAATTTTTCAAACAATTTAGGACAATATATATGTTGATCTTGAAAATATATGGCAATTATAAAAAGACAAACCCTGAGTCTACATAGAAAAATGGTAACTATCCACTGAGGAAAATGAGCTACACTATTCCTTTCTCTTTTAGTCTCTCTTTTTTCTTATTTTATCTATAATGGTTCAACATCACAAATGCCCTCAAATCAAACCAAAGACTTATAAAATGGTACTAACAGCTGCTTCGCTAGGCATTTAGCATCAAGAGGTTAGTGTTAGAACTGGTCGACCTGGTGCCACTGGATAATGTGACTGGGTGGGAGATGTCTGCGGCATGATGCCCTGGTGCTAGATTTCACTATAAACTGCCAAACTGCAGATGTCATAGTGATATGACTGAAAAATTGTTAAAGCTACATTAAAAATCCAAATCACACACACACACACACACACACACACACACAAACACAAATGCCCTCTCTCTTTACTGCATATTCCAAACCTCCTCCATACCAAACTCTCCCCAAGCTGTCACCTGATGACCACACACTCTCAAGGGATTATGATGCAGATACCATGTTCCTGCTATGATTTTATTCATCTAGTTTGGTCAGAAAATAATTTTTAAACATCACTGTAATTGATATACATGAACCTCTGATCTTCATCCCCATTTCCAAGTCTCAGTGGTGGACGCAAAGTATGACACCTCTCAAAATCATGTTTATCATCAAGGGAAACAAAACAGCAAAGTTTTATATATTTCCTCTCAGCGTGATGGGAAATGTTGTAATGGATAGACTGACAGATGAAGGAATTGAGGATATACCAATATCTCCCAAGAAAGTGTGGGAATAGAAAATACTTTAACTGTATATGTAATACTCACTACTCTGTGCATGACAGTTTAATTTTTGAACCAGGATCATAATAATGGCCAGCATATGAGCACGGACACTGATCTGGTTGCACACAACTTCCCTGCAGCAAACAAATATATTTATCATACATAAATGTAACTTGTCTATACAAGGACTAAAATTAATGAAGATATGTTGAGAAACAATTAAGAAAAGCTGTATCTAACAAAAATGTAGCTGATAATTGGACCTTATGATTTTGTAAATAATTATCAGTGTTTTATAAACATTCATAATTAATAGAAACTCAGCAGAAGCTTTCTAGGATGTCTGTTTTGTAATTTATGTCCCTGAATGAATGACTATAATTAAAATACTAATGCAAGATACAGATTAAAATATAATGTGAAACAAGACAGTGGCATTAAAATTCCACATTTAACTGCCATCATGGATGTAATATGATTAACCCACTGGCTGAATATAGTAATTTAAATCTGGATTTTGGAAAAACCCACAGAAACTCTTTCATGAAATATTTAATCTCATAATTGGCAGTATATATCATATGCTAGGCTTGCTGGAGGTCAAAATTGATTTGAGATGTGCATTTCAATATGAACAAATGTCTAATTGTTCTACATGTAAAAAATAACTGTGAATTAATAGCTGATATCAAACATTTGCAGTTGCTGTTATGTAACTCAATCTACATAAAAAATTTATTTTATGATCTGAACAATTTAATTATTGTAAACATACTTAGATGACAATGATTTAGCTGAAGAAATGATAGATGAATTGGTTTGCATTTAAATGGAATAATTACCTGTATGTTCACTGCATAATATGTTTATTGTGTGTGAATTGAAAATCTATGTTTATCATGTATTGATAATACATGTCTATTGTGTGTCTATTGATAATCCATGTTCATTTTGTGTCTATTGATAATACATGTGTATATTGTGTGTGTATTGATAATCTATATTTATTGTGTGTCTATTGATAATCCATGTTTATTTTGAGTGTCTATTGATAATACATGTTTATTGTGTGTCTATTGATAATCCATGTTTATTTTTGTGTATTGATAATACATGTTTATTGTGTGTCTTTTGATAATCAATGTTTATTTTGTGTCTATTGATAATACATGTTTATTGTGTGCCTGTTGATAATCCATATTTATTTTGTGTCTATTTATAATCCATGTTTATTTTATGTGTATTGATAATACATCTTTATTGTGTGTCTATAGATAATGCATGTTTATTTTGTGTGTATTGATAATACATGTTTATTTTGTGTCTATTGATAATACATGTATATTGTGTGTATTGACAATCCTGCCAAGATAAAAAATTTCTTTTAGTATTCCAATGTCTTTTTATTATAATCAGCGGATAAGTGTGCTTAAATGGTCTTAAAATTGTAAATTTGATCAGTCTATTCCTGTGAATTATTTTAAACCTTTTGTGTAAATATTGATCAAATTTAGATAATGAGTATGCATGTGAGAAAAATGTAAAAATCAAAAGAATAGTGTAGATGTGTACAAAAATGAATATCTAAATGTATGCAAGACAAAAAGTGTGTGTGTGTGTGTGTGTGTGTGTGTGTGTGTGTATGTGTCCAAGAAAATAAATGTATGTCATGTGCACAAACATATATACATGTGCACAAGAAAATAAGTATATACATGTATGCAAGAAAATCGTTACACCACTTCCCTTGATAACTCGTGCACAACGAGGGTCCAAAGCTATCAACTGCACTATAAGCATGGGCATGAGTTACCAAATGACCTATAAAAAATCTAATACATGGTTGGAAATTGATAGAGCGAAGCAAAAGTGGGTGTTTGGGGTGGGATGTTACACTGTTGAATACTCATGCTGGAGTTAGCTGTGAATAAAGATTTTTTTAGAATGGTTTAGTTGGTTTTTATTCATAAATTATCTATACTTTCAGGATAAACTATATTAATGAGATCATTAAAAACATTATTTCCACATGGTTGCTTTACACGTAACATGAGTACTGCTAAACACATTGCATATTACTTCATTTCTTTTCAGTGTTGAATTGGATACAGTCTAATTTTATTGTTCATTCAAAATCACACAAGCTTTCTTTCATTAAAAAGATCAACACTCATTTTGAGAAACAAAAATGTTGAAAATTAGCTTCTTTTCATTTTTGGTTCTTCTGTCAATAGATAGATTGATAGATAGATAGGTGGATTTATTTAAAGTAGAATGCAAAAAATAAATCCACATAGGTTAATCATTACCAATCATGAATTTAATGGGTCTTTTGTTGATTTTTAAGTGCAAATGAGAATACGGTAATATTTTTGTATGTGATACACCAACAAGTATCATTTCATATTCATGGTCTGATGCAAAGATTGTATCTCTTCCAACAATAAATTTTGCTTTATTCCATGTTTGTACTGTAATCTCTAAAGCCATGAAATCAGTACATAAGTACATAATATCTGAAATCTTGTTCAAATGGTCGAATAAAATGAATTGATATTGAGACACAATAGTGACCACAAGAGCTTATGCAGGTAGGATTTGCATCCATTTTAACTATTTGATTGTACCTTACTGCCTTACTTGATTTGATACAAAAGACACACATAATGTGATAAAAGAGTGCAAGTCTCTTTTAATCAATTTTTACAATGCAATAAACTTCCCCAATTTGTAGATCATAACACTGACTGTGTCATTGTGATGATTGATTGACTTTTTCCAGTCTTTAATAGAACAGAACTGGCAATGATTATAATGTTTACATTGAAACAGAATTAAAAGTTTAAAAACTGTATTTCATTTGATAAGGCATTTTAAAAGGTGTTTATTTCTTTCCTTGTTACACATGCAAGCATTTAGGAGAATTACTTTCTCATCACTGTTTAACTACATACTATTATTTCTAATAAAATATGTGATCTCTTACTAAAATGTGCAAAATTTATGATGTGGATTCTAACTTTTCAGACATTAACCACCATTTTAGATATCATGGTTTCATTTACCAATTCTGGCCATGATTTCTTTCAACACATAGAGGCCACTTTGTGGATATTCTCTTTCTAAATGAACGGGATCCATGCCAGACACAGCAATATAAGTGGTTTTGCAGGTTATGGAGGGAGCGTTGTACTTAATGTGTACAAAACATAAATGTACATATGTACAGAAGAAAAGTGCATGTACATGTGCACAAGAAAATAGGTATATACATGTATATAATAAAATAAGTGAATTATACATGTGTACAAGAAAAAATAAGTGTGTATAAATGTGTACATGAAACACAAAGCCTCTGGAGTAAACTTTTATTACCTAACAAATCTGTTCTTTAAAAGGTGATGAGTGCCACCACAGACCTATTCACAATACCTTGTTCTGCTACTGCCTTTTAAATATTGTTTTCTTACCTATTGACATCCAATCATCTTTCTGCTATATATTATCTTACCGTTTAATAACCATATTATCTTACCATTAAATTACCAATCATCTTTATGATATATGTTTTCTTACCTTTCAATCACCAGTCATATTTGTGGTATATGTTTTCTTACCTTGCAATCACCAGTCATATTTGTGGTATATGTTTTCTTACCTTGCAATCACCAGTCACATTTGTGGTATATGTTTTCTTACCTTGCAATCACCAGTCACATTTGTGGTATATGTTTTCTTACCTTGCAATCACCAGTTATATTTGTGGTATATGTTTTCTTACCTTGCAATCACCAGTCATATTTGTGGTATATGTTGCAAGATTCTTAAGGATAAGTAAACAAATTGAAACTTAAAAAATAGTGAAATTGTGATGTAAATTCCTCCTGCATGTCAGAAGAGGCATCTAATGAAGTCATCGAATTTGCCCTGGAATACATCCTATTATGACCTTCCAGCTAATAACATCTTGGATACTGAGAAAGTATAGTTTATATTTTAATAAAATCAAGCTATCTATTTTAAGGATTGTAACCCTTTTGGCCTTTATCTTAGTTCTGTATACCTTTAAGCCACCTACTCAGCACTATATAGACAGGATTGTGATCATGCACACACATAGAATGTTTGATAAGTGCATATAAAAATAAGTGTGTATGACCATTGTAATTTAACTATACTTACATAAGGTGACTGAATTAGACCATCAGGACAAAGGCATCCACTATATGTTGACGACCTTAGACATGTTCTATTAGTAATGTAAGTATCACAAGTATCCAGGCATTTGCGTGTCCCTTCCATGTAAACAAGACTGTGGGGGCAGACGATTTTATCTATGCAAACACCTGATACAGGAATGCAGTCCCAGCTACCATTCACGCACATGCTGTGATAAAATTAGCATAAATGTTTAGTGCTAAAAGAAATATTAATCATCTTTTCTTCAAAACTAACAAAGAAAATCATAGTTCCTGATAAAGATGGTTACTTTTCATGCAAATCTGGGAACTGTTTTTGTAAGATTCTAGAATCTGGTTATATGACAATGATATACCTGTACAATACATTTATTATGGCTCCCTTTTAACTGAAGGCTTAATTCCTTTATTAAGTTCTACTGATTTGCTTAACATAAACTTAGCCTATATTTATTTTCTAAAATGAACATTACCAATAATTGGTCATACTTTTGAGCATGCTAAGTGCTATTGACTGAAAATGTTAGAAACAAAAAGGTCTCCATAATGATTGTCATTGTCACTGTCATAAGTATCATATAATCATCATCACTAAATAGAAGAGAAGAAAAGCTAGAAAAATGGTATGCAATTTACTCACATAAATATACCAACCAAACAACCCATCAATCTCACATGGTTTAAAGGGTACCTTTTCCAACCTTAGCAGAACCCATGGAGGAGTCATTGCAGACAAAAGGTCATGATCTTCAATCAGGATAAAGTCAAATTTGCAAGAAGGTCCAAAATGTTTTTTGTTCTGGCCTACATCCTCACTTCTGTGATGGTAAAACACACCTGAGATCTGATCTGAGGCACAGAGGCACCTAACTGAAAGGAAGCTACATTTCCATTGATGAGCCATAGAGGATGTAAACTATCTGTAGTTCTGGTGCTTTTAAAAGATAGGTATTTTTCTGTTGCACCACCAGAAGACAACTCAAAGGTTTTTAAAGTGGTGCACCTATTTGCTCAAGCAATTCCATCCATGGCTTGTTCAAAGAACTGTTTCTTTCTGAGGAAAGTGCTGCCTGATAGGATGTGCAGGCATTCCCTTTTATTTGCCAGGGTGGTCTAGTCTCCCCAGGTTCCTGACCACTTTTATCATCTTTTTAACAGAAGAAATTGGATTTATTGATTCATTTTTTCAAAGCAAAATTGAATCTACAAGACCAATTGTGCAGGCATCAGCAAATTCCAGCTATTGATTATGCAGTAGAATGCCCAAAGCGAGCCAGTGATAGAGGGATAGATGAATCATTTGCATAGATCTCATGAACATGCATCCTAGGACAAACAGATCAGCTGTTAAATTAAGACTAATGAGGCAAAGAAATTCCTGGGCCAAAAACGTGATTCTCTGAGCAAATGGAGGAGATTATCAAGACAATTTCAGAATACTTTTCTGTAGAAAACTGGCTCATTTCAAAGGTTTAGAACTTCATGTTTATGCAGATGGAATGCTCAGATTGTCCTGCATGACAAAGAATTCAGTGTGAAGTAAAAGTAAATCAAGAGATTTTATGGTTTGGTTCTGCTTATCTGGCTCTTTTGTTGAATGGAATGTTTTCCAGGTAGCTTCATGTTACAGATATGGAGGAAAGTTCTGAAGAGTGAAACCAGTCTGTCTATGATTCTCATGATGACTCATGGACTGGGATTCACATTAATACGAAGTATGCTGACCTAGTATGACATCCACGTGTGCAAATTTCAGGAATTTTGGGATGATTGGGCAGGGAATGTAAAGGTATACATCTTTAAGGTCTAAGAAAACAACCTCATGAAGGTTGCTGAAAACAGATCATTATATTTCCATTTTGAGGCATGGTGCCTGAATGTATTAGCCAAGAAAGCTGGATCTCTAAAAACGCTTGCCATTTACTTTCTAAAGTAAAATCCCAGTAAGATGGTGTCAAGAACAATCTCTTCTGGTTCTTTTCATATGAAGGCCATTTATTTCATGCTACAGAACATCCACTGTGTATGGGTGTCTTGGTGTATCTATAGCAAATTGGATCTTTTGACAACAGGGCAAAGTTGCTGAACATGAACTGAAGGCCTTGAAGATCATCCCTAGTATAGTGTAGTCTCTGCCATTCTTAGCAAGGTGATGAAGTCCTCCACCTCTTGGAATAAAAGACTGAGTGTGGCATGAGCATGGCATCATTTTCAAGTTGACAGGAAGAGAAGCTGGGGTGAAACCACTCCTCATCTCCCCTTGTTTTGACATCAATGACTCTTAGAAACTGTGCAACTGATGAGTCAAAGTAAGGTATGGTTTTTCCAACTGGCATGCCTAAGTACTCTGGTTTTTCTGATCTCAGTTTGGAGATGTAATTATTGTGCAGGAGAGTATGTTTTGAGCTGCCCTGTTAAGTACACAAGATATATAAGAGACCCGACTCCGAAGCATGCATTTAGGGGGTTCTCTATGGAATGATCTAAGCTTTATTTGGATTGCTGAGTTACAGCCATTAAGACCAAGCTGGGCATTTATCTTATGGCTACAACATTTTGATTATGTTGATTCATGTCCAGGAAGGATTTCCCGTCCATAAAAAGCACATAGTACATTTTTGACATTTTGAGGCCCATTATGTCGCTGTTGACAATTGTGATTTTTTTCGGCAAACAATAGCATGTGTGTCTTGCAAAATAGTGGGTTAAGATTTGACAGTCATCATTACAAAAAGAAATGTCTGTTGGAGTTGCTTTTCAAAGCCATGTAACATCAACTACTCAACCAGTTGCTGGAAGTTGTTTGAAAGAAGGTTGTCTTTTATTAATTAAGAGACCAATGGATGTGGTAATTATGTACCAGCCATTGATTGGGGATGTGGAGAAGCACTGAACTCTGAAGACAGTAGCTGGAGGACTTATCCAATCAGTAACACAGGTGGCTAAATCTACATTAGATCATGGAAGAACGATGGCACATTTTAGCTTTTGAACTTGCTTCTTAATACACAATCAGTGGAGTAATAGCAAAGCCTCCTGTGAAGATTTCTACAACTTAGCTGGTCAAATAGATTGTCATGGATGGTCAAAAAATAATGCTGTGAGGTTTTTCGCCGCTATTCATATTACATGCCATCAAATGTCTGGGATGGACACCATGTGTTCGGTAAAATCGGGATGCAATAAGTGGTACTTGTTGCAATGGAGCAGAGTCCAGTAACTAACCTATCAACTGCTGGTATATGATATTGCCATGGTTATAATATCATATCATATGAGATAGTTCACTAAATCCAGTGTCAGTTATGTTGTACATGTAGGCAGAACTGGAAATGACAATGGCATAACCAGGTGGTGGATGCTGTTGTTCTCTTGGGGTCATGATTGGGAATACCAGGAAAATAGATCAACATTCCCAGTCACAGTAAATGAAGGTGTATGTCAATTCTGAGCTGGAGTTGACATAGCCTAGGGCTTGTGACTGGCTGGTGTTGAGTGCTCAAATCTTTTACCAGCTAAATTGAATTAAATTAATGGAATATTCATCACTAATCCAGCTGGTTCACCATGCTACGTTAGTATTAACCCAATAGGTTGTACTGTCAGGTTGTGTTCTGGTTGTGACAGCAGAGGTGATGGCAGGGCTTGCTGTTTGTATGTGCGAAATCTATTGTTCCAATTTTCTTCTGAATGACAACCTTTCCATCTATCAAAATTCAGGTATCAGAAAACGTTCAATGGAGGTGGTGTCCCAATCATAATGATGGAGTCTGCATCCTTGTGTATGCTTTTCATGGCTCTCTCACTGACCTGGATCAATTGTCTGGCTGGGACATCATCAATTTTTCCCTGGACCACCACAAGCATACATCACATGTATGGTGTGAACTACACACCATTCATATATAACATACTGGGTGATTAACTGCAGCTGGTTTAAAACACCTGCACCACAAAAGCAATTAATACTGCCACCACACACTTAAATCTTGCCCCAAAACAGGACAATAACATATGCAGGTGAAGTTTGTAAAGCATCACACTGAACATTCTGTGAATGAATTAAAACAAATGTTTGCTATGTATAGCTTATGTTTTTGCAACCCCTGATACATGATTTTATCTCATTTTTATAGTTTTTCTTCATAGCTATAAACTGTACAGAATATCTTCAGTTAGTTTTGCCTACGTGACCTGAATCTGTTCAAAGCATAGTAATATATAGGATCTAAAAATATCAATAATGATCTTAATAATAAGACTTAAATGGCACCTTCGGCTTAATTTTCTGTTGGCTGATGGGTTTTGACATTTCTAGAAGAATTAATTAATTTCCCATTGGATGTACTAGGTCACATGAAAAAGCTAGTAATTTTAGTAGTGTGATCTGTCATGTGGGATACTTTGCAACTATAATCGCAATAAATATAAAGATAGTACTGAGCAATCATTTGCATTCCAGTTTGGAGTCACTCACATTTCTTGTGTTCCCATTGTAAGACTGCAGATGTGTTTTATGTTGTGCTTAGATATTATTCGAGAGGAGAAACATTTATTTGGACTGTTCAGTGGAAATGGAAAAACTGCTCATTATTTGGACTATAATATTATTCTGGAACTGTAATGAATTATTGGAATGAATTCTGGACAATGCCATCATGGTTCTTGGAGGACCAGTACATTTCCAGTTTTGAAATTTATAAGGAATGTTTCATTTATTTAGGACTTTTATAGACCTTTATAAGATTAATTTGGATACACTTCATAATAATATAAGTTCCTCTCAAATTTTTATTTGTAACTTTGATAATTAAATTGTTTATGTTAAGCTTTAAAAACTTGCTGGTTTTGCTTCATAACAATCATATATAAAAAATCATGATTTATTAATGGAATAAAAGATCACTTAATACAGCTTACAAAAGAGGTTGTGAACAAAGTTGAATTTTTGGACAATTGGGCAGGCAATAACCATGGCACCAAGTAGCTTCTCATAGAAGAATTGATTGACAAAGTGAAGTGCAAAATAACCATCCATAGTGCAAGATTTAAAATCAAAACATGATGGAGTATACCTTCAAAGAAGAGAAAACTCTTACAAATAACTTTGTAGCTGAAAAGGCAAAAAGGTGATTAGTATTTGCAAGGCTTGATAAGAACATGCTAACCAGGCATGGGCAAATAACCTATTACTAGCAGGATTTGACAACAATCCTACAAAAGGGAATCCACTCTATTTTGACTACTACCATAGCAAGCAAATGATGACCTTTCATCACTTTTGCTGCTACAACAAGTCACAAACTTCGGAGAACATCTGGCTCTTTTATCTTGTGAGAACTGGATTTGTGAGATAGTAGCTATTACTACATTATGAAAATGTAATGACTCTTAAGAAAAAAAAAAAAGATAAAATGACTTACCAGGTTTGACATTTCCTGTCCAGGATAGCACCTGAACCATAAACTGTTGCGGTAGTAGAATCATAACAGGTACAATTGGCCTTCAGGACGCATATGCTATCCATTCCGTTGTCTGTGAGATACATGTTATTTCCACACACACAGCCTTGGATACACCCTTCCTCGCACTGATCATTCCCAAGGGTCAGATCTCGACAGTGACCAGAACATGATGATGCACACTCAACATACACAGTGCCTCCTTGACACAATGACATTTCAGCTATGAGTAAGAACATAATTTATGGTAAGTGGGTTTTGATAATTATGACTGAAATTACTAGAAGACAGAGATGGACTGGTCATTTTTTGGGCAGCTACTGAGATAAGAGGTACATGTAAATATACACATTAGGAATAAGAAGAGGACACCCCCCCAAATAAAAATGGTACAGATCAAAAATGGCAAACATAGCAGCCATCAAAATATCAACAAATTAAGTGTCGCCAAAAGGAATAGATAGTGTTAGATTATGTATGCGTGGCCAAAAGGAATAAATGGTGTAATGTATGTATGTATGTATGTATGTATGCACAAAAGAAATATATGCTATAAGGTTATGTATGTTTGGTTAGGAATATCACATTTAGGAGCCACATTGATTACAGTCACTACCAGACAAACAAAGGTTCAAACCTTGGCTTCTGTGGTATGCCTTTGGGCACAGAACTTTACTCCAAATACCATGGCACTATATAATCTAGTTGTGCTTCTGTGCAGCAAACTACTAAACCATATCTATGGTAACTGTGCCACAAGGGATATGAAATTAATGATAAACTTTCAATGTTATTTTTCCAATCACAATTTTTTATTGATTCCTTCAACAAGGAAGTCTACTGAGTAATATAAAGTTACAAGCCAATATATCAAAACCAAACAATGTTAAAATGGTTGCTTACTTAACCCTCTTCATGTCTGAATAGTTTCAATATTGGCATTCAACTCTATATCAGAAAAGCAGATATTATTGTTGGATGTTGGATGATAAATCTTTCTCACAATTTCTTTTTTGTTTTCAACCTTGTTTCAACATTTTTAGTAGCTAAATTCAAAAAGTGAAACAACACTCCTATAAAATCGACCTGTACTGACCAAATTTTATACAATTATAGACTGGTCATATGATCATATAAAACAAAATAAAAATTTTTAAAAATTGAATAGTTTAACAGCAAATTACTATTTTTCCTTCTTCCACTGCCTAATTAATTGCTAAACACTCTCACTAGAAATTCAACGAAGTTTAGCATCTCATGAGATGACAGACCTGTCAATACTTAAAAATATTTTCAAAAATAATACACTTGTACATTTAATTTTTTTTTCTTCAGTATTTGAACCAAGTGAATATGTTTGGTAATATGATTACTCTGTATGAAAAACTGATCATTATTCTACCTCCTTAACAGTGCATAGCATATTCTGCATAAATAAGTGCAACTAAGATATATCCAATAAAGGAATTGTATTAACAGTACACAATCTACATCCTGTAACATCAACAATATACAATCAACATCCTGTAACTGCAACATTTTAAGCATGAGATATTCTGTGATCAGTTAATTCAAAATAAACAATGTTGCAGGTGGCGTACCAACTCCACTTTTGCATTTCTATTGAATACATATGTATATTTTGGCAGTGAAATTATATCCACACATGCTGTGTACTGTTGGGGGTTCTTTTTGTACTCAGTGGACAATATCAATGATTCAGTCTCGTATGTACATGGATCTCACAAAAGAACTTAGATTCATTATGGGCCAAGTCTTACATATGTATATGGATCTCACAAAAGAACTTAGATTCATTATGGGCCAAGTCTTACATATGTACATGGATCTCACAAAAGAACTTAGATTCATTATGGGCCAAGTCTTACATATGTACATGGATCTCACAAAAGAACTTAGATTCATTATGGGCCAAGTTTTAGGTAGAGGAACACTCCTCATTTACTTAAGCTATGGGTGTCGGTTCTACAGAATAGAATAGTAAATGTGGGTTTTTGATATTTCGCTCAACGATTCGTAACCTATGGTACCAGACAAGATGAAGTTATTTGAGTGGTAAATATGCAAATCCAAAGTGACAGTCAGTTTGTGTATTAGCTACCAATGAAGTTTCTGTAGGTTTATTTTCCTGTAGTTCAGGCTGTCTTCTAGCCTTTCAAGGCTCCTGTAAAGACAGTCGGACTCAGATTACTACTGTTCTTTATATTTTGCACTAAGTATACAGTGATTCGCTCACAGTTTCAATGCATAGGTCAGCACTGCTACCATATGCCATTATTAATGGCAGATTATGCACTACAAGAACAACTAAAATCTGACTTCTGTTGCAAGGGGGTTTTTTATTTATTTTTTTGGAGGCAAGAAACTATGGCCAACCAAGCTGGATTACAGATGAACAAAAGGGTTTAATTCTTGTCGGAAATACTGCAGCTAGTGCAATATGTTTTCTGATGCCAAGATTTAGAAGGTTAATGGATCTTGCATCATGGTGCTGCAGAGTATTCATTTCGATTAACAGGGCTAGTCTCTTCACCTCAAAAGATATCACATAAAGGGTTATGTTCTTGTAGGAAACAAGCTGCAACCATATCTAGTATCTGCTTGGTTTATGACATCACTGCTGAGTATTTTTGTTGGAGCTCATGTTATGGGGGTGCTAAGCAATCATTGCAATTAGCTGGGCTTGTGAATCCATCGCATCTAGCAAAATCACAACAGTCATGTGTAATCAATGTTTTGCGAGCATTCCCAAGATATCAAAAAGCAAAGAATTAAGAGTATGGCATAATGATATAAAAAATGATGGGTTTGCAAACACAGGCTCACTTTGTACATTTTTCAGTTCATTTATAAATGCATAATACATTTTGTATTGAGGGTAATTATCATGATACATATTGCAATACAAATTGGCAAATATAGAAGCTCTATTGAACACACACACATGCACACACATACATACATACATACATGCACATACATACATACATACATACATACATACATACATACATACATACATGCATACATACATACATACATACATACATACATACATACATGCACACACATACATACATACATACATACATACATACATACATACATACATGCATACATGCATACATA